>JANTOP010036115.1:0-25629 GCA_027564815.1 Symmerus nobilis | reverse complement strand
AATGATTCCCGCTTTGTTTTTTGATTTCAGACGATCCAGTCGGCAGCAGCGGTGATCACCGCAAAACACTTTTTTTTTTGGTTCTCTGGGAAATGATCTGTACTTCCGGCATTTTGTCAGATTTTGCCTCAAAAGAATGTGTACACTTTCTTTAAATATATATCTTTCAAGTGGAAAAACATTTGTCAATAATTATTTTAATGTGTGGCCTAGATTTTAATTGACAGCTTACAATTTTAGGTCATATCCAACTCCTAATTTATAATAATTATAGGATGGTCAATCTGAAAATGTTTTTTTTTTGTTTTGTTAAATAGATCTTCACAATTTGTTAAACTGATTATATTTTGTAAAAAGTTGTATAAAAAGAGTAACGAATTAAAAAATAATTCATTTACAGAACCGCAACAAGCGATCTGCGGTAATGGTGTTGTGGATCCGGGCGAACAATGTGATTGTGGATGGGAAACGGACTGTCAAGATTCATGTTGCTATCCAATGTCACGTCATCCCCGTTTAGATGAAAAACCGTGCACGTTAACGCCCCGCTCAAAATGTAGCCCATCCCAAGGACCGTGCTGTACGATAAATTGTGCCCTAAAATTCGGTGATAAGTGTCGTGATGATAACGGTTGCCGGGATCCATCATTTTGTGATGGCCGAACAGCCCATTGTCCCGCTTCGATTAATAAGCCAAATAAGACAATATGCAATAAAGAATTTGTGTGTTATATGGGTGAATGTACCGGATCCATTTGTTTGGCATATGGTTTGGAATCGTGTCAGTGTCTTCCTGGAAGTAATGATCCGAAAACGAAAGCATGCGAATTGTGCTGTAAACTGCCAGATGACGATCATTCGTGCAAGAGTTCATTTGAATGGAATGAGGTTCCATACGATGTACCCGATATGTTTGCTAAACCTGGAACGCCGTGCAACGATTATAATGGGTATTATTTGGAATTTTGCAATTCTTTTTTTAATTAGATAATCATAAAATTTATATAGATATTGTGATGTCTTCCAAAAATGTCGTGAGGTTGATCCATCCGGACCATTGGCTACACTCAGAAAAATATTATTATCCGAGGAGAGTATAGCAACGTTTAGGAAATGGATTACAACAAATTGGTACTCGGTAGTGCTGATAATTCTAGTCATTATAGCTTTACTGGTAAGTGGTAGGAATACTTAAATTTAAATATTGGAAAGAAAATCTTAACAAATAAATAAATACAATAAATAAAGAAAAAGCGACGTAAAGATCGTAACTTCAGTGAAAACTCATCACCAGAACAGTTCTGTAAGTAAGTCTAAGTAATCTAATCCGCACCCTTCTTGTATTTGTACAGCTAGATATTTATTGCTAACTATGATCAAATTTAATAAGGTTAAAACTATATGAAATTTTAAATTAAGAAAGCTTATAAAACCATTTCTATTTTCTTAAAGACTGTTTTAGATTAGTTATTCCCAATGTCTCTTATATTTAGTCTTTCAAATGACTTCGCCCAATAATAATTGGTTTCTTATTTCATTATCTTAAAAAAAATTATAATTCAATAAACCGATCATTCATTTATTTATAATATAATTACATTTATGGCGGAAAACATATCAATCAACGTTACAATAAACTTTAACATGAATATAAGGTCTAGCAAATCGTTCATAAAAAAAGTTTGTTCAATCTACCCACGTTTCCCAAACTCCCAATACATTCAATACAGTGTACACCCGATTATCCCGATTTTAAATTAGGAAAGATCGCAGGTAGTCTCTAACAAACAGATTAATAGAATATGACTGTAGACCTTCCTTTTTTTTTAACTATCCGTGAATACCTTCCATCAACCCGTATAAACAAGAATACTCTATATGTATGCATATATAAATATCTATTATAAACCGAAACAGAGCCAATGATGTGATAATATTTTAATGTCATTTCATATCCATTATTCATCTTTAACAGTCTATACATTAAGCATTTGCCACCTACACCCTACCAAATTATTAAAAGTTGTATTTCTGTACTAGATTATTTACTATATACAATCAACCTCCTCCTACATTTATCCACATTCCTCCTGAAGAAAGTGTGCAAACGTCACACATTTGTCATTCATACCCATGAATTGCAGATGGATTTGTAATAACACTTTAAATGTACAGAACATATATATATATATAAATACATTTTTCTATGTAAATGGCAAATGGCTATAAGGCTCTATCTTGCCTATAAATTATATTACACCCTAGGCTACAATGTCGAAACATTTATTACCGGCCGATGACAACGGTAACCAATGGTTAATAATAATGATTTCCGTTGAGTTTGTAATGCAGCAGGTATGAATTCATATCGATATAGATATATTATCTGGTAGATCCCATCAACAGGATTATCTAATATGTTGTTCAACTATCTAATATATAATTATAAATTAATGAGAAAAGGGCATCTATTCTTGTACTTATCAATTACTAAAATGAAAATGTCTCTTCCCTGTACTGAATATCCTGATGAAAAAATAGTTTATACATACATTGACTAGTATGGGTATAGATGTATATCCAAAACAGATTAATCAAAAATTACTAGGGGTAGTTGAATAATTCTATTCGTTTTTTAATCCCACATTTAAATTAACAATACGAGTTACGAGTATTTTAATTAATTTTAATAATAATTTCTAAATTCTATGGCTTTGAGATAGCAAGTAACTAGAGGGTGAAATGGCAATCAACCTGTTGAAGTCCACTGCTGAACATTGGCCTCCCCCAAGAATTTTTAATTTGGGGGTTTTTTGGTCTAATTCATCACGCTGACCAATGCTAAGCAATTGTAAGCTTACTGTTTTGGGCGAAAGTAAAACAAGACTTATTTTTGGTTTCAATTTTAAAAATCAACTCAATTTTATTATAGAATTTCAAATCTTATATACTCATTTTATTCATAAAATGGGGATAGAAATTCTTAAATTGGTTTGTTAAATTATTAACTTATTTCAAAAGTCAATTTTTAAAAATATTACATTATTTAATTTGTTATCATAATCAATTAATATTTTTCTAATTAATCATAAATTTAATATTATTGACGGGAAATCAAATATTGCAAATATGCAAATAAATCGATAAAAAGAATGTAAAAGAAATGTATAAAGGAATTCAAATTATTTGCTCATGAAATTCCATTGCATTTAAATGTGAATTTAATTTTATTGAAAATTGCGACCTGAAGCAGTTCTTTTGGCTAATAGGTCAACAATTTGTATATTTATGATTACCATTGCAATCATATGTTTAATGAAATTATTTTGTGTACTTACATATTTCTGTTTGGCTAACAAACTGTATTATGTACAGAGTGTTCCAAACACTTACAATGTACAAACTTGCCGGATTTATTTCATCGCATAAATTTCTAAACGTGTATAAACATTACTATCTTTCTGTTTCCTACCGTTTCCGACTCTTCTGATTTTTTTCCCGATTATTTCCCGCATTTTTCTGAACTTCTCTGATTTTTTTTCCAATATTTCGATTTTTTAACGATTTTTACGATTTTTTATTCTTAAATTTATCTGATTTTTTCAAACATTTCCCTTGCTATTCTCAACATTTTCCTGAGTTTCTAAAATATTTCTCCGAGCTTTACTCGATCTTTACCCAATAATATTTCAGATTTTTACAGGCTTTTTGCCGACTTTTATCGACACCACATTTTACTAAGTTTTCCGATTTTTCTAAATACTAAATTTCCCAGACTTCTTAAAGATCTTTTCCACAGTGCTTCCACACTTTTTTTAGCTTCTTTTTTCATACATTTTTGGAAACTTTTTTCCGATTTTGCCCAACATTCGCGAAAGACAATCATTTCCCGATTATTTTTGATCTTTTACGAATTATTTCCAACTTTCCATAAGTTCTCGCAACTTTTTCAGAGATTCAATGAATTTTATCTGACTTTTTTAAGATTTTCCTAATATTTAATTAGCTTTTCTCATTTTCTCTTAATATTTTCTAACTTTTCTTAATATTTTCCCGATTTTTCGACTACCCCGACAGTATTGCGTCATTTTGAGACTTCTTTTCATTACGTTTCCCAAGATTTTTCCCCGATTTTTCTCGATCTTATCCGACTTTTTCCGAATTCGCCTGATATTTTAGCGGCATCTCCCTGCTTATACCATATGTTGATTCTATATTTTGAAAATCGCGTTGCCGCGATTTAAGAAAATGATTATAGCTTGCAAAATAGGTAGGATACCATGATTTAGATCAGTGATATTGCGAGCAATTATCAAAAATTGCTTCGGGTATACCGGCCAGAATTTGCTTTTAAGATAATTAAATGTAGAGATCTATTATATTATGAACGAAATTAAATTTTTTCTTTGCCTTCAATATTTAGGTCTTGAGCAGCAAACTATTAGGCAAAGGAACGAGTCTGAAGAAGAAAACGGTAACGATAATACACAGCGCCACAACGGAAACTGTACGACTTCCGGATGACAACAATGGAGTAATTTTACTATAAATCAAAATAAATACAAGCTTCTCCTTGATTTTCTTTATTTCAATTTTTTATTGTAGGTAATCGTTCACACAGCTATCCGATCAAAAGTTCCGTTCAAAAAGAAAGTTCAAGTCCATCGTGCCAAATCAAAATCCAAAATTCCATCGGCAACAAAAAAACCACTTCCGAATAGTGCATCGGGTAAATTGTCTGTCGTTACTACAGGTCAAAAGGTAGTTAAGCGAAGCAGCAAAACGGCGGACAGTCCAAAGAAGGTAGTGAAGAAAAAGAAGCGAATACTAGGAGGTACGATGAATAATAATGAGGAGAAAGTAGCAGCAGTTTCGGCGACAACCGTACCGGCAAATAAAACGGTACCGAATTTATTAGTAAGCGAAAAAAGTAAAAAATCGAAAAAATCAAAAGTCAGTCATAAGGAAATTATTGACTATTCAAATCGTGGAGAAACTCAAACCAATACATTTGGGAAAGTACACAAATGGTTGTTAGAATCACCCATCGTACAGTCACAATTGACGAATATCAATCATAATGTGAATGGAAAGAGTTCTAACATTAGAAACATAATACCAAAATCACAATCGACGCCCGAACAACTAACCCAACGTTCCCCGAAACGTGTCAAGTCAGTTAGCAATTTAAATGATAAAGTAAAATTGCAAGTAGTCTATAAGCCACCATTTAAGTTTAGTTTAAAATTGTCAAAAAATTCGGCTGTGAAAACAAAGGTAATCGGCGCCGGTATACGTCGAGATAAGCGTAAAGTAAATAGAAATGATAAGGAGAGGGGGAAAGGACCGAGACAGATTGTAGATGGTAGTAAAGGTAAACGAACAGCTTTATTAATCAGAACTACATCAAAAGATGAAGCGGAACCGTCGAAAATGTCGAAGGATCAACCACAACAAATTGTAAATGATACAGATCACGTTGATGGTATGAAATTAGTGGATGAACCGACTTATGAAACGTTAAGTAAGAAACCGATGGAAGTCCCACTTTATGAAAATCTCAATAATAAATTGGATGTACCTGCTGCGCCCATAAATACAGCAACATTCCGTATTAGTAAAAGTTCCAGTGGAACAAATTTACGACGAAACTATTCGGCCAGTAATTCATTAAGTTCATCAGAAAAAACACAAAAAAGCCCCAATCGTAACAGTACATCAAATCTACAATTAATCGATCGCTCGAGTACGATCAATCTAAGTCAACCGTTCGGTGGTAGTACACAAAATTTAATACGATCCAGTACAACGAATTTATCGAAAGCAACATCAAAACATCGTAACAGTTTCGATATCAAACGTTCCAGTAACGATTTAAATCGAAGCTGTACGACTAACTTAACGAAAACCCGTCATCATGGTTCGCATGTTAATCTACGACAACGGGGATCAACTAATAATTTAATTGGCGAATTGGATAGAAATAGTCATCGTAACAGTTATGCTGATAATTTTACGAAAACAACAAACATTCCACGAATACCAAGCAATTCAAACTTAAAACACGGGCGACACGGTAGCATAACCAATAATATACCACGAATTAACAGTTGCAACGTGTCAAATGGATTTAACCGACAGGTGTCGTTACAAGCACCGTCCTCCCGTGTATCACGACAGTTAAGTCATCCAGAAAAAAATAGACCACATACGGCCGACTGTACGGATACGATAAAAGATAGTTTCGAATGGCCAACAATAGTATCAAACAATTTGAATAGTGATGATGTTATGCCATCTGAGCTTGAAGTTATGGTTTCGGATGTTGAAAATTTAGTAAATAGTCAGTAGTCTAATTTAGTATTTAAAGCTTATTTTATTTAAATGTAAAATAATATTTTATTTAAAATAATTAATTAATTAATTGCATCAAAGTATTGCTAATAAAAGATAGTGGCATTGTAAACGTTTCAAAACGTAGGTTTATTTACATTATTGTAAAATTATTTTTAATTAAAAATTGAAAAATTAACAAAACTAATAAAAAAAAATCTACCGTCAATTAATTGACGATTATATTTTTTAAATCACATCAAAAACTAATTATATGATATTTTGTAAATATTTAACTATTTACTGTAAATTAGTAATAAGAATTAAAAAGATTAAATAAAAAAACGAACAGAATAAACTTTATGGTGATAAAAATATAATTATAAAATTTTAAAAATAATCTGCCATTAAAAATATCATTTTAATTATATGTTTAAAAAAAAAACTAAAATTTGATATATTAAATATATTATTTTTGCTAATCGAAAATCAATAACGATCAAAATTAAATATAAAAGACATATTCAAGATAACATTTGTAACGTTTAAGGACATCATAAAAAAAATTAAAACAATATTAATTGTTAATTTAATTGGATTTTTATTTTTATTCAAAACTAATAATTGAAATAATAAATTTTTAATAAAAACATTTATTTAAAATGGAAATTTTATTTTATTCACGACGATTTGAATCAGAAGTTTGATTAGGGACTACTGGAACTACTTGGGCAATACTTCTTAACTTCTTAATACTTCTTCATCTTTTCCTTCAAGTTAATTTATCTTTCGCTATCCATTTAATGTAAGTAATTTTCCGGAAGTTTATTACTGCTGAACCAAGTGAGCTAGAAAATTGAAGTGAATTAAATTCAAATATGCAACTTCATTTCTACAAAATCGAGATATTTGAATTTTGATTAAAAAATTTTTTGATTTTTGAAATATTTTGAATAAATCGCACTTCAAAGTCTGCATTTTTTTTAAATCCTCCATATTAGTTGCATATTTAAACATTCACCTGAATTCACTTCAATTTTTTATCTCAAAGGGTTGAGTAGTAATAGATTTTTCAAAAATATCTTGCATAAAAAGGACAGAGAAAGATAAATTGAGTTGGTGGAAGAGGAAGATGAATCTTACGAAAAAATTAATGTACTAGAACAGTGATCAGTACACATAAATGTATCATAAAAATGATAAATTTGGAATGTTCAGGTAGAAACCGGTCCACGATAATATGCATACAACCAAACGATTACCAAATTACAAATAACATCGTATGAAATAAAGATTCTCATATTTCCTGTTTTATATATAAATTAATTGTTCGATCAATAAAAATCATTAAAAATCATACGCAAAAGAACTTTTTAATAAGCCTCACTGTTTCGGCATGAAAAATTCATGAAAAGTGATTAAAAAATTCCAAAACAAGTAACTGTGTCCTTAAAAAGGATTTTCTTACAAGTTTTGATTTCAAAATTAAGCCAAAATATCGATATTATGGGTATCACACTAGTCGTGACTTTGAAAAAATCTATTTTTTGCATTTTTTTGAAGTACATATGTCCTCAAGACATATGAAATATGTCCTCAAAATTTCAAGTCGATCCGAAAAAAGTTGAATGAAATATTCGCTTTGAAAAAGAAGCGAGTGTTAAGACTCTGAACTGAAGTTGAAACTTTAAATGCATTTTCTCAAAATGGCATTTCTCAAGTCGGTGACCAAAAATAATCAAAAACTACTGGATCGTTCTTTTTGAAATTTTGCAGGCTTATTCAATACATAAAAATCTAGTCCCCGATCGTTCCATTTTTTTTCGACCAAAACTTATGTGAAAATCGAACAATTAACTTTGACTATCCGCCATTTTGTCAAAAATGCATTTTACATCGAACGATTAAAACGATTAGTTTATGTTGTTAACTAAATCTATTTTCATTTTTTGTTTCGCATGATCCAGTTCGCCAGTGTTGGTCACCGTGAATCGGGTTTTTAAATTTTCTTATATATGATGGCCATTTATAATTAAACTAATCAATTAAAAAAATTCCTAAAAGATCTTTATTATCTATACTTTATGATGATATATTGATATTATAAGAAAGTTTAGTAGTTTTCATAAAAACAAATCCTAAAAATGATCTATTTTTTCGCGCTATAACTAGGGTGATCCCCTTTCGAAATTTGTTAACTTTTACTCTCTATTTGACATTTCCATGTACCAGAGATAAATTTTATAGGGGATTTATATTTTTGAAATATTATTAAAAACCAATAGAACTTTCAAAGTAGGTACTTACTCTATAATTTACAAAATATCTTCCTTTTTAATACTTAATTTCTACAAGTTTATTAGTTAACATTAGTTGACCAGGCTTTACAATGTTTTATCTGCTCGCTAAAAATTTACTTCGCCAAACTTCAATTTAAATGGTCAAATATTCAATTTGTTCCTAAAAAAATATAAATTGAATAGATTTGCTTTAATATGTAAATCCAAAATTGACGTACCTTATGGAACTTAGCTACTGTCGTGCCGATTAAAATTCTAATATTTAATATTTTTTTTTCTATCTGGGCCATATTTCAGATGATGTTCTTTGTACCTTCTGTGCAGTTGACTACACGCGGTCATCATAGTATTTATATAATAACTATCTATCACCTATAAGTCGGACTATAAACGGGTCAATAAATAATGAAGGAAAAACATAAATATGTGAGATCGGATAAATTGAAATGAAAATTAAATATTTTAGAAAGCTTATGTACTTTACGTACCTTACTTTTAAATTATCCTATATCCTAAAGCTTGAAAGGAACACAACAAAAATGTAAGATTGATTCAAATTAACCATATACCATAACAGTAAGTAACAAACAGCCTTATTAAAATATAAAATTGTCTGTAGATTATGGATTATTATTTAACAATATTCTTAATTTAAATGTATGTTTAGGGGAGAGTGGGGTAAGATGGAGTAGGGGTACTCATACTAATTCCTAAAACAAAAGAATCACCCGTTCGGCAGTTCGTTTATTTGAAGTGACGTCCGGGGTCTGGGTCACATTCAGTCCTGTCAATAATTTCGCTGTCTGAGCAAAAAAGTTTACGTTATTCAAATTCTTAATCCCATCTTACCACCGCCTATGGGGCTATATTCAAGAAATGCCATTTTCAAATTTATATTTTCATTTTAACATTGTATACGATATGTTCCTACTGCGCGAATATGTAATAAGACGATACTCAAAAGTTTCGAATAATAAAAAAAAATTAATTTGAAATATTAAAAACACGAAATTTTATTTGTAATACAACCCTAGGTACTCCGTCCTACCCTACTCTCCCTATACCAATATTTACATCAATAAAGATAACCGAAATTATTGATAACTGACTCAACTGACTATATATAATTCTTTGTTAACTTAATTATTTTAAATTATAAAATATCGTATACAAATCACTGAAATGCAAAATAAACATAAATAACAAATTTTAAAAATATTCATAATTATTATAAGAAAATATTATTTGGTTTTAGTCTCAAATTAGTACTCGCAACGACTTAATAAAATTCAACTTAACAATGGCTTCGATAGTGCTCATTGGAATTATAGTTGCCATAATATTGTATAAATCGTATCGTTATGTGTTCACGAAACCCAACAATTTTCCCCCAGGTTGTTCTAGAGTGCCTCGCAAATATTCATGAAGGATTTTACAAAAGAAATAATTTTAATTTCTTATCGTTGATATATCTGATATAGGTCCACCTCGGATACCATTCTTTGGCAGCTATCTCTTTATATTGCTTCTGAATTATAAACATTTGCATCGTGGTGTTGACCGTTTATGCGCTTACTACAAAACTAACATTCTGGGTTTTTATTATGGTTCCACACCGTTAATTGTTGCAAACGATGGTAACAGTGTTAAGGAATTACTCAATAAAACAGAATTTGATGGACGGCCAAAACTTATGTTGGCTACACTTCGTGATCCACAAGAAAAACTTAGAGGTATATTTTATCATACATAAATAATTGCTTAAATTTATCAATTAATTACTAATGCCACGATATTCAATTCAATCAGGAATTTTCTTTACGGATGGTCCCAAATGGAAGGAACAAAGAAGATTCTCATTAAGGCATTTACGAGATTATGGATTTGGACGACGTTTTGAAGAATTGGAATATGAAATACGAGATGAAATTACTATGTTTATTGATGTTTTAACAAATGGACCAAAATATCCACATGAAATGGTAAGTGTAAAATTATTTATTTTCAACAATTTCAATTAATTAATTCCAAAAGTTTATATGCATATACAAAAAAATGTATAACCAACTCTCTAAGTAAACTTAATCTTAATCCCTTAAGGGGGTCACTTCCTCAACCATTTTCCATACAAAATACCTGATTTTGATGTACCTTTTTCTAGAAAACTAATAGACCGATTTCTCTGAAATTTTGTACACATGTTCTTACCTCCAAAGTAAAAGTTTTAAGCATTGTTTTTTGTATGGAGAACGACTGAGGAAGTGACCCCCTTAAGAAAATGTTACATTACTATTAGCATATTTTCTTCGGCCGCAAAAATATAAAAGCGCAGGAGGTTGCTTTCACAGTTAGGTAAAAATGCAAAAATTAAATATTTCGGAAAAGTTGAAATTTATTTAAAAAAGATCAAAAATTCGTAAAAGAAAAAAGGCCGAGAAATTTTGAATATCGGACATCACGACATTTGATCCGGATTTCGCGACAAATTTCTTCGGATCCATAAAAATGTAATAATGCAGAAAGTGTATATATTAGTTGAGGAAAAATACAAAAATATCAAAACTTAACTTTTCGTACAAAAGCTCTGCAAAAAAGCTTAATTAAAATCTACCAGAAAGCTTAATTTCCGAACCTTATATTTACGTTCTAAAATCTATTTTCTATCTACATAACGATACTTTAACGAAATTTCAAATTTTCCCAAAAAAGGCTACAAAAATCTCGAAATCTCATTGAAAACTTAAAATTAAAATATTTCATTTTATATTACTTAAAATCGTATTTTTATCCGATTCATTAAATTTAAATGAAATATGGAATTTTCGCAGAAAGCTTATCTAAACTATCAAAAGTGCAATGAAAGCTCTAAGTTTCGAACTTAATTTTTTACGTTTATAAATCTATTTTCTATCCAGAGGACGTCCTTTCAACGAAATTTCATGTTTTTCAAAGTAAAGCTTTAAAAATCTCGAAAGCTCATCGAAAGCTTAAAACTAAAATGTCATTTTATATAATTTTGAAACGATTCATTGAATTTAGTTAAAATATGAAATTTCCGCTAAAAACTTTCTCAATCCATTGTAAGCTCATGGAAAGCTTTAAGTTTCGAACTAAATTTTTAACATTTTCAAATCTATTTTCTATCCAAATATCGGTCTTTCACGAAATTTCAAATTTTTCCCCCAAAAAAAAAAGTCTAAAACCACGAAAGCCCATTCAGAGCATATATTTATGAAAAATTTCAGGCCGATAGATAAATTTTTCAAGAAAGGGCAAACAAGGACAATCAATACCTTCATGATAATTTACCTTCAATTCAATTCAGTTCATTGAAGCTTTTGTAGAGATTTTATTTGTCCACAGAGCTTTTTAACGAAAATTTACGATTTCATTTTTATTTATTTATCGGGAGATAAAATAGATTTGCAAATGAATGAAATAATATTTTAATTAAAAACGCTGGATAAGCTTTAGGAAGTTTCTTTAAGCTTTCGCAGACAATTTAAAATTTCAGTGACGTTAAATTATTGGGATAGAAAATAGATATTAAACGTATAAATTTAAAACCGAAATAAAAAAATTTCTTCCAGTTGCCAATTTTTCACGGAACTTTTTAACGAACATTTCAGATTTTATTTACGTTTAATTATTGGGAGAGAAATTGAACTCCACATACAGCCTATACAAATATTTTAATTAAATGCTTTCGATGAGCTTTTGGAACTTTCTTAAAGCTTTTTCAGAAAATCTTCAATTTCTATGATTTGAAATTATTAGGATGGATACTAAATTACAAATCATATAAACTCTTATCCCTTACGATAACTGCACGTCCGTCGATAGAGAGTATAGATCCTAGAAAACAGGACTTCAAGTACCACATATGTTTCACTGATCGGAAGAATCCCCAGATAGGTGGATCATAGGCCAGATTTCGAGACTTTTTTAAAAAAAAAATAAGTAGAATAATTCAATGTTATTAAATGAAATAATTTGAATTAGCAATTTGCAGCAATAAAAATTGGTCACGATTTTGTCCATATTTCAGGTGCGCATTAGACTGCACGCCACTCGTTCAATAAGAAGATAATCAGTAGAAATTGTTGCAGAGACCTAGTGACTTTCACCCAATTTCCTAATGTGTTAATTTTTTTATAGAATTGTTTTTTCTTATTAGTTAATTTTTAATTATCTTAATTATTGTTGGTATTTAATTTTCCATTCGTTATATTAGATAAGAAATTATTGTTATTATTATATTAACCGGGTTAAAGTTTAAACGCATTAATAAATAAAAAATAGAATAATAAATAATTAAAAGGGTAATAAAGTAACGTAATTGACATGTTTCATTATTACCAATTAATAATAATTTATTAATAATTTACATACATAATTTAGAATAATCATTATAATTACAGATTGATATTATTTTTTTTACAGGAGCTTATGAAAGATGGAAATGTTTATTGTCCGTTGATTTTTTCATCGACCTTCGGCAATGCTTTCCTAAAAATATTAATCAATGAGCGTCTACCTCGTAAGGAGCAACATATCTTTACTCAGTAAGTCCCTATATGTAACCATTTATACTCTCTTAATCTAATAAAAAAATATACTTAGTGCAGCTGAAGGAACATTACGGTTCCAAAGAGCTGGTGACGATTACGGAAGACTTTTTAGCTTACTGAAAT
Source organism: Symmerus nobilis (assembly GCA_027564815.1). Taxonomy (NCBI): domain Eukaryota; kingdom Metazoa; phylum Arthropoda; class Insecta; order Diptera; family Mycetophilidae; genus Symmerus; species Symmerus nobilis. The sequence goes on along the minus strand of JANTOP010036115.1, from coordinate 12,302 downwards.
GGACAAAAGACGTATTTCCAAATTTAACCGGATTCAACGAATGTAAGGAAGGCTCTGATGACCTGTACAGTTTTGCAAAGAAAATTGTTGACGAACAATATCAAACATTTAACGAACAAAATGAAAGAAACTATTTAGATTTATACTTCAAAGAAATGCGGAAAGCGGAAGTTGAGAATGTTGATACCACCTTTACTTGTCAGTTAAATTGATTATTTTTACTATCATTGAGTGTAATGTAATATTTCTTATATATAGATGATCAACTGGTTATGAGTATTTGGGACTTATCATTACCAGTCTTAACTGCAATATCCGTTACAATAACGTTTTTAATACAAAGATTACTTAAGCAACCGGAAGTGTTAGAAAAAATGCAGAATGAAATTGATGATATTGTCGGGCATGGACGTCTACCAAATTTAGATGATAGAATCAAGTATAGAAAATTTTATAAATTAAATTATGTAATAATTTCAAAACATTATCATTGCTAATAGTTTACCATATACTGAAGCGTCAATCAGAGAAATAATGCGACTGGAAACATTAGTTCCATCCGGGCTAGCACATAAAGCACTACAACAGGGAACACTAGGAGGATTTGACGTACCAAAAGTATACAAAATGAACAGAATAATACTGTTAAAAAAATATATAACTTCAATTATTATTATTTTTAGGGAACTATTTTGTTCGCTTCCTTGCACGCACTACATGAGGATCCTACGAAATGGAAGGATCCACTTGAATTTAAGCCAGAACGATTTATCGATCAGTTTGGTAATTTATCACTTAAGAAAGATATTTCGTTGCCGTTTGGTGCTGGAAAACGGTTATGTGCAGGTGAAACATTTGCTCGAAATATGCTGTTCTTAATGGTTTCGGCACTGGCACAAAATTTTAATATTAAAGCACCGGCTAATTATAAGATACCAGATGCAAATGATACAATGACTGGTGTAATAATTACAACACCTAACTTTTGGGTTAGACTAGAATCGAGATGATAGATTAACTATAATTTAATATTCAATAGAATAATTTAATTTTAATGTTTATCGTTATCATATTAAAAAATTAATTAGAGAGCCAAAATTATTATTATTTATATTTTTATAAAAATCTCAGTAAATTCTATATGAGATGTGATTTTTTGAAATTTTTCACATAAACATATTAAATAATCCAGGGAAATTTAGCTTTTTCTACGAAATAAGTCGCCGAAAGCTGGATTTTAGAAGAAACGTTATTTTTGTGGTTCCAAATAAGATCTAAGAATTCTACGCGGGGTCAAAGGTCACGAAAATTGCGGTTTCGTGAATATCTTGTTAGCCATTATTTTTACGATCAAATTTGTAGCTCTCTAAATTGCTTGTAAATTTGACAATAATTCAATTCATAGAATCAGAATCTCAAAACTTCTCTTGAAATGTAATCCTTTCCTCCTTCGAAGTAGAGCGCAGGGCGCGTTTTCTTTAACGTGGTTTCCCTAGTAAGTCTTATCCACGTTGTTATAATTCAAAAATCCGGTTCGATTTAGAAAACAGTGAAACAGTCGATGGGGGATTTTCAGATCTTATTTCGAACCACAAAAATAACGTTTCTACAAAAAGTCGGCTTTCCGCCACTTATTTCATAGAAACGGTTTTTTGAACTAATTTCCCTGGGTGATAAAAGCGAAAATGAAATTTTGCAGAAGTCATTTAAAATACACAGTTAGGACAATAACTATCATTTTAACTTAAATTTAACTTTAAATAACTTAATATATTTTTACATTTAAGTTAATTTAAAGTTAATGCAAATTAGCATTTCTCTTTAAGTTTTGTTAATAAATTAAATTATATGGGGCATTTATTTGACTTTTGGATAGAACTACATTGTCAGAATTGTCGTCCGATTTCCCCTAACCATATAAATGATCATTTATCCTATTCTTACACTATTTTGGCCATACAAAATAATTCAGCATCATGTTAGACTTAAATTTCATGCTTTGGCTTTTAATATATTGAAATTTGTTCAAGTACCCATGGATTAAATATTTAATAATAAATATATAAATTATTAATTAATATTATTATTAAATGTGATCTTTAATTGAGGATTACTGAATTAAGCTAATTTTTTACCATGTTTGATTAGCAACAATTGTCCATTCTATATGGTTTTGTATAATTCTATATGATAAATTCTGAAAACGGTCGGTATTATAGTGGCAAAAATGTTGGAATGAAAGCTCGAGACTGTTTAGAACGAATTCGGAAATTGTATGATAGCAAAAAGCTGGAAATGCTTGAGAAAACATTGCGAATGTTTGATAAAAGCCAGGAATGGTGGATAAAAGTCCAGAAAATAAATTATAAATAATTTAAGTGTAATCGGAACAGTTGTTTGGTGAATTGGTGGTCTTAAATATTTATTTTTAAATTAAATCATAAATTAGATCTCGACGTTTCAGTGGTTGTACCACCTTTTTAGTAAACATTATAATTAGTTAGCTCTTTTTTAACATTCCTATTAATAATTTTGAAATTGGGCAAAGAAACAAAACAAAACAAAACAAAAGAAATTATAATGATTTATTGGGCTTCTTTCTTCAATATAATTTATAGCCAATGATATCAATATTTAGAATTGACCATCGAATTGTGAGTCTTGCACATGAAACTTCTTCTTTCATGAGGTGTCATGAGGTGAAACTTCTTCTATAGGCATAGATAGAGGATGGCTGCTTTCTAAAAATGCTCATAATTATAATAAGAGTATCGTAGACTGAATTTGAATTAATCATACTTAAAAGGTTATTGTATTTAATTGTATTGAATTGCAAAAATTGTATTAAATATTTATCAGCCCAATCTCCATTTTTTATCAATTTATTCAATTGATAAAAGTAGCACTTATAATAGACTAGCTAGATTAAACTTCTTTGTTAAATTTCAATTCATTCATAGACAAAATCTCTCTTCAATTCAATCACGATGATGACTTTCACCCTCGCTTATCATCAACCGAAGAATAATGGACAAATAAAGTGGAACCTCTTATTTTTAAAACAGAGATTAACTAAACAATTATTAAGGAAAATCCCGTAAGGGTAAACAAAAATGGTTAATTACGGTCATTTCGATTTACTGTGATAAAATTAGATAAAATATAATCATATGGAATATAATTTTGTATTTCATTTGGTTTTATCTGTTTGTTCTTCATTTTTCAATTCAAATAACTCTCGGTTTGCAAAAATAATACTAAAAATATAAATACTGAATTATAATACTCGTACATAGTCAAGATAAACTGGTATGCTTTCCCAAAAATTTATCTTTTTCTTTAGATTAGCCGCTACTTATCTACAAAAATTTCGAAATTCGGGTAATTACTGATAAGATATGAACAATCCATCATTTTTATAAATAGCCTAGTAGTCATGGTATACAAAAACCCGCTACCAGTAGTAAATTTTCGAAAACTTACTACTAGCGGCGCTAACATTTCAAGATGCACTAGGACATCCTAGAAATATATTTCTCTGCAAACAAAAATTATAATCATTTATTCGCGGAGTTGCATTACGCTTATAATGATTGAGGTTCGTAGGTTCGCAGGGATAATTCTTGTTTATTGTTCGTATTTTTGATTCTAGGTGACTGTGAAAAAATGCAATATTTCAATTTTGCAATCAAGTATTTTTGACATATTTCTATATTTCTAAACTTAAAGATTAGTTTTTTAAGTATACTTTCAATGCGATCAATTGGACAGATTTTTAAAAATCTCTATGCAAAAAATGATCGTTGCGATTTTTCTAATTAAGTTATTTATCTAATTTCCCTGAGCTATAATGACTGGTCTAAAATGTATAAATCACTTAATCTTTTAATCTAATTAATTATATACGTATTAAGCGCGCGACGTCTACAAATATATAGGTATATCCTAGAAAATTTCTTTCTTTATATTTTTAATAAGCAAATAACAAAATTACCATGCAAAGTTTAGAACCGAATATTAATGAATCGGATTATTAGAAAATTATCAGTAATTAATTAAAATGGCTTAAGAGCGTTATATCTACAAAGTAAAAAAGTGCGAAGTACGCCGCTAGAAGTGCGGTTCCTAACATTTTTATGTAGGAATCATAACGCAGGTCCGTTTAATTCTGTGAAGAGAACCCCCTATAACACGGTACTCCTAGAACACGGTGCGGATTAACCGTGATATAGGGGCCCGACCTGCACACTTGGAAATTCAACAAAGGTGAGCATCATAGAATAAATTTACATTAAGTATACTGATGATTTCATGGCTCCCTATATTTACTCCACATTCTCTCATCTCCCGAGGATAGTACCTCACGAAGATAGTCTATCTTGCGGTAATTGCTTCAAAAGCAGATATTCATTATAATAGAGCAGTTTTAACGAATAAGTTTGGAACCATTGCCATTATACTATTGTTTAAGAGTGTGCAACAGCTTAATTGCAACAACAAAAGTGAAATGCCAAGCTATCTTTATTTTCTAAATCCTTAATTTAATTTTCAAAAATGGTTGTAAATCATGGTATAAAGATATATATTTTCTATTTTTTTGGCCTTCGCGACATTGATGATAAAAATAATCATTGGTCGCCGAATTTATTTGATCTATGTAATAAATTACCAGACTGTTAATTTGGTTTGATGAACCATTGAACACGTCTTTTCGCTTAAAGTTCTTACTTCATGAGCCAGCATTTTCTATAGATTCAAGAATTTTAGAAAGATTAGACTTTATCTAATAGATCTAACTGTGAAGAAAGTGGTTACAATTAATTTTTTAAAACTTCCAATGCAGAAAAAAATACCCATAACAAACAAAACTCACTTATTGACTTTGCTAAAGTCTTTGCCCAGCCTTTGTACATATAAAGCGAGGATGCAGAGGACAGAATATTTTTCGTATCTTCATAGCACTAGAAATAGCTAGGCTCATTCATGCTAATTTAATATCCGTATAGAGGAAGCAAGATCAGCTGCGAATGTATCATTGAATGCTGACTAGTAATTCGATGAATCGAGTCAATACTGAATGTGTTTTACATTGAATGAGAAACGGTCGGCCAGGAAGAACTTTGGGGCTGAGTAATTGGCTTATATTATAAGTAAAAACGAATAACAATACATACATTAACTTATACATCTAATTATTTAAATAATTTAATCATAAATTTTGTAACTTCAATAATTAATTTAAGATTTCCTCTAAGACCAATATTAATCAAAAAGTACTTTGGTTCAGTACAAATTAAATTTTAGCAACAGTTTGATTTCCCGAAAACACCGGATACAATGCTTCCGATAACATTCATGGATGCTTCAATCCGAGGCAGGGCTCTACTTCAACTATAACATAATTGAACTTTTAATTAACTGACATAATGTACCGACCTAATGTACTTAGCTGTGCTTAGCACTTATCAATAAATTATAATTACAAAATAATCATTAAATCATGGATTATATATTTAATAGCAAATTTATCATTATAAACTGGCTTAATATGTATTGGTAAATAACACAGTGGTACACAAAAAAAAGTAATATAGACTAGGTTGATTTCGATAACTAGCATATATGTTGAACACGATGGCATCGTTAGTTTTCCACCTACGCCGCATATTTTGAAGAAAACCGCCTCGAATTTTTGGAAGTAAAGTTGAGGTATAAGTCAGAGGGCCAACAAAACATGACTCGCATTTTCATGATTAGAACCGAATTTTTGTTTTAAAAATTTGAATGTCAATAACCGATTGTAAAAAAAAAAGACGATTCATGTTAACTATGAAAAATTCCGAATATGACCATAGTGGTTTTTCCATATTAACGAATTAATTACCGTCCGTATAACCGGATTTGCCTATAGGCAGTAGGCCACTAGCCTCGGACCCACCAAGGTTTGGCCCCCCTTTTAGCCACACAAAGTTCTGATCAATTGTGGTGTACAAAAACAAGATCTCGAAAGCTGTATGATTTACTATACGCTACCGAGTTCTATCTTTATCTGAAACAATCTAGTCCGATTCTAGATCTAATTTGTCTCCTTTTTTTCAAATTTTGTACTACAGTGTAATTATGACTCCATATCAAAATGTAGCTTCTTATATTGATTTAGTATTTTGAATGATAAATACGAACCAAAATTAGAATATCATTGAGTCTGTCTCCAATAGTACTCGTGATAACTTAGTGAACTAGGAATAATTATAAGAAAATGGCATCGATTGTGCTCATTGGAATTATAACTTCCTTAATTTTGTATAAATTATATCAATATGTGTTTACTAAACCGAAAAATTTCCCACCAGGTGTTACCGATACTTATTTACTGAAGATTTTACAAACAAAATTATTCACATTAATATCCAATAGGTCCACCTCGGATACCATTTTTCGGTGGTTATCTCTTCATATTGCTTATGAACTATAATCATATTCATCGTGGTGTTGATCGTTTATGCCGATTCTACAAGACTAATATATTAGGATTTTATTACGGTTCCTATTTGACGATTGTTGCAAACGATAGTGATAGCGTCAAAGAAGTACTCAATAAACCGGAATATGATGGACGACCAGCACTTATGTTGGCCAAACTTCGTGATCCACACTTGAATCCTAGAGGTTTTCTTATCACAAAATTATAGATCAATATCTCTTAAATTAATGATTTGAATCTCTTCAAATTAATCAGGAATTTTCTTTATTGATGGTCCTAATTGGAAGGAACAAAGACGATTCACAATGAGAAATATCCGTGATTTTGGATTTGGACGACGATTCGAAGAATTGGAAACTGAAATACGAGATGAAATTACAATGTTTATTGATATGGTAAAAACTGGCCCCAAATATCCACACGAAACAGTAAGTAGAAAATTGATTGCTAGTGGGTCGGTATATCTATTGCTCTTCTACATTAGTGACCACTTTACTCTCTAATAAAGCGTAAAAGTTTTAATATAATTCTGTGGCAACAAGCAATAATGGCTCAAGTTTTGTGCAATTTTTCAGGAGAGCGATTTAAAGTTTTATAAATTTATTCAAATATACATGAACTTACGCGGTTATGCATTTCTGCAAATAGCTATATTTTGGCCAAATTAAAGAATTCGCTTGAGAATTTTTGTGGGTATACGTAATCGTACATGGCGAATACCATGGTGCTGAAAACTCAATTTTGTCTTAAGTATACTTAAGCCGTTAATGCTTGTGTCCACAGAATTTAGTATCGGTATAAATATTTCCGGATATTAAAGGATTTCCATACTTTAGGGAAAAATGTAATAATCCGCCAAACATTTTTAATTAATTTCCTGTATTACTTTGAAATGAATTAGTTTCGAATTAGGTAAAGGATGTTGGTCAAATTTTAGAACATTTATCTCTATTAAAATGATCGCAATGGGATATATAATTATAAAATTATTAGCGGATTTGGATCCGAAAAGACCGGAATATTAAATCAGTTATAGATTTTAACGACTGCATTAATATTTAACAGGAAGTCTTAAAAGATGGAAATGTATATTGCCCGACAATTTTCTGCCTACCTTTCGTGAATATATTCCTGAAAGTATTAATCAATGAACGATTGCCTAGAAGTGAGCAACAAATATTAGTTAAGTAAGGCTTCCCAGAATAACAGTCTCTTAAAATTAATAATTTATAAATATTTATATAGAACATGTCGCGGTGCATTACGATTCCAAAGAAACGGGGACGATTATGGTAGACTGTTTAGCTTATTATTGTGGACAAAAGATTACTTTCCAAAACTGACGGGTTACAAAGAATGTAAGGAAGGTTCAGATATACTATACAGTTTTGCTAAAAAAATTGTTGACGAGCAATATGAATCTTATAATGAACTTAATGATAGACACTATTTGGATTTATACTACAGGGAAATGCGTAAAGCGGAAAAGGAGAAAATTGAAAACAGTTTCAACTGTAAGATAAATTAATTTAATTTATATTATTTAAATAACATACAATAAAAAATAATTTTCAGATGATCAACTCGTGATGGTTATTTGGGACTTTTTATTACCAGTTTTCACAGCAACACCGGTCACAATTACTTTCTTGTTGCAAAGAATTATAATGCAACCGGAAGTGTTAACAAAAATGCAAAAAGAAATCGATGAGGTTGTTGGACATGGACGTCTACCAAATTTAGACGATAAAATCAAGTATCTACAAATCGTACAAAATTTTATTTCAGTTACTAATTTTACTGTATTTATTATGAATAGTTTACCATACACTGAAGCGTCCATTAGAGAAATATTACGAATGCAAACGGTAGTTGCATCTGGTGTTGCTCATAGAGCTGAAGAAGCTGGAACTCTAGGTGGATATGATATACCAAAAGTAACACATATAAAAAGGATAGCAAAGTTAAACAAATTAATTAACATTTTACTATGGATTTTCTATAGGGCACATTCCTGATGACAGGGCTACAATCTGCACATTTAGATCCCAAAAAATATCCGGAACCAGATAAATTCATGCCAGAACGATTCCTAGATGAGTCTGGAAAGTTATCGCTTAAGAAAGATACTACAGTACCGTTTGGTGCTGGCAGACGATTATGTGCTGGTGAAACATTTGCTCGAAATTTATTATTTTTAATGATGACAGCGCTGGCACAAAACTTTAATATCACAGCACCGGCCGGACATAAGATACCTGATCCAAGTGAAACAATAACTGGTGTGATATTAACAACACCAGATTTTTGGGTTAATCTTAAATCAAGATAAAAAATAATGTATTAACTGTTCTATTATAATAATATATTAATTATATAACTTTTAATATCAAATGCTTATCAATAATTTCAGTATTCTCATAATAAGGTTAGTATTGTCTTTACCAGATCTTTCCAATCCATATAGAAAATTCTAAAGGCATACATACATAATTTAATCTAATGAATTAAATGGATTTATATTGTATAGAAACCAATTGTTATTTATATCCCTAGGTTTCTACCCTAGTAGTAGAGTATTCGACTAAAATAAAACAATACAATTAAAAAATAAAGGTAGCAACTGTATAAAAGCTCTCTCTATGTTATCTTGACTACTTTACTTTTGATAATTTTAATTGGATAAGGTCCATAGTGGATTACGATAAAAACAATACCGATGAAGATAATAAGCGGTATACCCTGCAAGGTTAACTAATTGAGGTGAACTCGAAATTCTTTACCAAATATAAGTAAATAATAATAATAGTATGATAATAAAAAAGAGTCATAATAAATAAGAGAAAGTGAATATAATTAATAAATCACTGATTGAATTCAGATAATAACTTAGTATACATCAGAACCACTTTCTGTGCGGTGGATCGGTATCCCATAAAAAAATCCTTTAAAAAAAATATCTCAAAACCTTACAATGTAGCTAGAATTTGCTTGTCCAAGCGACATACAAAATCACATAAACAATAACCGCATATAAAGATATTAGTTGTACAACTTTGCTTCCACCGATTTTTCCAAAATTCGAGGCTTTATTTTGAAAAAATGGTTACATATTTATTATTGGTTCAAAGTATTGTCCATCGCTGGCCACTACCATCTTTCTGGCAGCGTTCTCCCATCTTTAAACGCGTTCTACGAATCGATACAATTTTTAACTTGGTCATAAGAATGCAAATGATGGTCAGCAAGGCCGTGTGCCATCGATCGAAACAAGCGGTAGTCGGAAATTGCAATGTCGAGAAAATACGGCACTTAAATTAAATACGGAATTTAAAAATTAAATTCGAAACTTAAAGATTTGAATAAGCTTTTTGTCAAAATTCCATATTTCATTTAAATTTAATGGATCGGAAAAAAATTCAACTCCAAATTATTTAAAATAACATTTTAATTTTACGCTTTCAATTTGCTTTCGAGGTTTTAAAAGCTTTATTTTGGAAAAAATTTAAATTTCATTAAAGGATCGTTGGTTGGATAGAAAATAGATTTAAAATTTAAAACAAAAAAATAAGGTTCGGAAAATTAGGCTTTCTGGGAGTGTTTAGGGAGTTAGTGTTTGCAGAGTTTTTGAACGAAATGTTTAATTTTGATACTTTTGTATGTTTCCTCAACTAATTTAGAAGCTTCCTGCATCATTATATTTTTTTGGATCCGAAGTCCGAAGTCAGATATCCAATATCCGAAGTCAGAAGAAGTCCGATATTCAAATTTCTCAGAACGAGCTCTTACGAATTTTTCTTTTAGCTAATTTTCAACTATTCCGAAATATTTAATTTTTGTATTTTTACCTAACTGTTAAAGTAATTTTCTGCGTTTTTACATTTTTTCTGGCAGAAGAAATCTGCACACAAATTCTGCACTACTTATGGAGACGTTGACCGCACGCCGCTAGTTTTGGCCGGAATATTTACTTAAAGAAAAGTATTATAAGAAAGTAAATTTTTGTCAAAATGCTAAAAAAGTCCAAGTTTTTAAATCAATGAAAGTAACTTTAAATTCTTTAAATTTTAAAGTAGCTTTCATTACCTTTAATTTGGATAATTATTATTAAAACAAAATCTAATGAGCCGTTTTTGAGTTACGAAATTACCGTGAAAAATTTTTGAGTATGTGACCAAACTTGGGGTCGCATGACCAAACAAAAAATATCGGTCTCATATATTACTATTCTATACAAATCCTGTGACTTTTATCAAAATTGGATGGAGTCAGGACAACAGCTAATCGATTTGAACTAATTTCTGTTATATAATGAAATTATATAGCGTTTATAGCGTTGCAGAAAGATAAATAGATTTTTGTCCTGGAGTGGTTTTTATGGCCTTTGTTGAAGAATAGGGATTTATTTTCCACAAACATAGTGTGTCATTGTATGAATTCCACCAAAGAGAATTATTCACTATTAACAATGACTAAACGACTAGAAAGACGAGAACGAATAAAAAGTTTAAGTTCAACACCAAGAAATAAAAATCAACTATCACGTTCGAATTTCCAAATACGAATATTACGAAAAAATTACTTCAATTTTAATTAGGCTTAATTAACTTAATTGTCAACAGTAAAAATAAATATATGTTTGCCAAATATGGAATAGTCACACAAAGAAACGCGTAAAAAATTCCATAAAAAAAAGAATGTAATGGTGGACATGGAGGCAAGCAATCTTACGGAACTTTGTAAGGATTTTATTAGATTAGCAAAAATTTGTTTTCATATACAGCTTAACAAAAATTGAATAAAATAAATCACATAAAAACAGGTTGGAGTATATTTAGATTCGTAGAATCCGGTTCATTTTATAGTAGGGTATTAACTATTATTAATATAAACTCTTTCCTTATCATAGAATACAAATTATAAGATATTAACTCATAGTGTAGTTATTTCATGTCATGGAGGATTTGTAATGTGAGTAGATAATTGTTTGGCGTAATAGAGGCATCATTCCTATGTTAGAAAAACGTAATGGATTACCCTTCGAGGCCAGGCCCACCTCGCACAGGAATTATACTATTCCTAATTTTTTTTTGAATGCTTTACGTGAAAGTTTTTAATGATCTACGAAACTAACATTCGATAATACATTATAGATTATAATATTAATAAAGCGCCCCTTTACATACACAAGAACAAGGGGAAGAATAGTATAACTGACCTACTGAACATTAGACTTATTGTTTTTTTCCTTTTAATTTTACATATAAGTTTAAGCATACATTTTATGAGTTTAATAATTTATGATTACCCAAATTACATAAAATTTCCGGGAAATGTAAGTTTTCCACCAAATTGCCAGATAAATTCGATAAAATCGATTTTTTGACTAAGATGAAGTAAATTTCGAAACGGATAATTTTTTCAAAATAGTTGCTCAATAAAAACTCTTTGTATATAAATTAGAAATATTTTCCCATCGTTCGATTTTTAATTAAAAAAAAATTTTTACTTATGATCGAATTTATTTAATTCTAAATAAAATATTATTTTAAAACATGAATTGTGAAGGGAGTCTCTGAATTTATGCTGTTGATGGATGACCTAAATTATCACCTATTTGAATCCATTTCGAAACTTGAAAATTTTAAATTATAACCATTTTTCAAAAAAGTGGCAATTTTTCGTAGGACACCCTGTGTCGACCCCACTAAAATCAGGCAATAGATTTTATGGAAAAGTCTGTTCCACAATTTCTTCATTTGACCCTTAGGTTTATTTCCACGTTACCAGATTTTCCGGTTCCTCAAGAAATTTTCCC
>JANTOP010036104.1:0-11122 GCA_027564815.1 Symmerus nobilis | reverse complement strand
TATTATTAAAGATAAAACTTAACATACAAATTAAAAGTTAAATCATTTTACACCGCTCGAAACGACTTTCAAAAAAACGTTCATTTTGAAGTTCGCACATGGTCCTTCGAGCCGGATCGAAGTCGTTATACAGTCCACAAATTGCTTAACAATCAGTTTAATCGCATTATTCAACTCGTAATCTAAGTATTGATGCGTCGTCGGTATCATCAATCTTAGCCCTTACGATCAGTGATTAAAGACAAAAACACATAATTTGTAATCGCGATATTGTGCAACTCGTAATCTAAGACTTGATGCGTCGGTATCATCAAATCTTAGCCCTTATGATCACAGTGATTATCAAATAAAAACAAAGAATCATTATCAATTGGATAGTTCATATCGTAATCTACGAATTGATACAGCATCGGTACCATCCATTGTAGCCCTTACGGTTCGAGTGATTATATAGATAAAAAGTCATTGTGAAAATTCGAATTCATCTCGTAATCTAAGAATTGATGCGTCGTCGGTATCATCAAATCTTAGCCCTTACGACCAGTGATTATACAAGTAAAGAAAATTGGTAAAATTAAATACCAAGTTCGTATCAAAATCTACATTAATCGGTCGGCTTTAATGTAGGCCCTAATTACATTCGATTTAATAAAATAGGCATTAAAATATAATAGGTTTAAAGCATTATTATTAGCATTTAAATATATAGGCATTAAAGTATAATAGATTTAATAAAATAGGTATGTAAATTAAAAAATCATTTGTATTGAAATTCGGTATTGAACAATACCAAGTGCAAGTGAGAAAAAATTACCTGAAATATTAATAAAAATCAATTCAACCTAACGGGCATTTAATATCATTTGAAGTACAGTCGCATATAAACACTTTGTACATCGCATCCAAATAAATGAGAATTGAACATCATTAATTAGGTTGATTGATAGTGAAAACCGTGTACACAATTTTAGTGTTCAGTAAGCGTCGGTTCCCTCATATCAATTGGTGTAACATTCGAATCGGGCAAAGCATAATTGTATCTAACATAGAAAAATACAGTGCGTACCAAAAGTTGGTTCTCATCGCGTACTCAATTTTCTAAATTCCAGTTCGATTGATCGGTCGCAAAAATTGGACGGTTCCAATAGTACAATTTCGGCATAAATTAAGTGGAAAGTCTAGTGTATCGAACAAATATGTCGCAGTACGTGAATAGTCGGGACGCGTGTGGTGTTTCGATCGCGAAATTGGGTAAATATGCTAAATATTATACCGCGTCCGAAATTACCGTCAAAATTAATTTACTGAACGAGAAATGGACCAAATATGAAGATTATCACCATCGTATTTTAAATGTCACCGGTCCGCAAGAGATAGACGTTCAACTCAAAATGGGATCGCAAGTCGAGGATATCTATGCTACTACTCTTTCGCTTTTAATGGATAAAAAGGAAGAATTAACACCACATCAAGCGAACCCTACGGAAAAGATCGAATCAGAGGCAGCCTCCGAGCTAGCAGATCAAATTGCGGCGGAATTACTTCAAAGATTTGCTAATTCAGCAGCAACTCCTGCGTCTCACTCCTCGGATATCAACAGAGTTCATGTTCAGCTTCCAACCATTAAATTGCCAACATTTCAGGGTATTTACAGCGAATGGGAAGAATATAAGAACATATTTTGTAGTCTCATCACCAAGAATTCGCGTCTCACAGAATCTCAGAAACTTCACTATCTCAAGGCCAGTGTAAGTGGCGAAGCGGCACAACTTCTCAAGGTATACCCAATTTCAGATGAGAATTTCGAAATCGCATGGAAGGCGCTCGAAAAACGCTTTGAAAACAAACGCTCACTTACCTCCACTCTTTTACAAACAATTTTTGATGCTCCAACTATAAAATCGGAATCACCAATTGAACTACGTAAACTACTGGATACTATTGAAGCGGCTTTAAGTCAGTTAAACGTATTGGAATATCCTACCGACCAATGGGATGTCATCATAACCTTTATCACGGTCAACAAATTGGACCCAGACACCCATAGACAGTGGGAATTAAATCTTAATGATAGCGATTACCCTACTTGGAACGAGTTAACTACATTCTTATACAACCGATGTCGATCGTTGGAAGTTCTCGCTGAGAAAACAGTTACAACAAGGAAGGATAATCGTTATACTCCCAACAGCGGACCGCTAAAGTTCTGATGTCGAACACTCACACCGAATCTTGTTCGAGATGTTGTCACAGATTAAGTGTCCTGAATTCCTATCGTGGAATATTCAACAAAGACGACAATTTATACGCGTGAACAAACGTTGCTTCAATTGTCTCAAAGTCGGCCATTCCAGAGAGAATTGTCGAAATAAATGGCGTTGCTCTAGATGCAACCAAAATCACCACAGCACCCTTCACGAAGATGTGCCTACCAATTCCAGCCTCTCCAATTCCAACGACCAACTTGTTACAGTTGGTTTATCACCATCGGAAGAATCAACATCAACACCCCCAGTGGTATTTTCGGTATTTTATTTATTATTTATTTAAAAAGCAACACATAATAATATACTCCTAGCTACAGCCATCATCTTCATTCAAGCTGATAACGGATCTTATGAACGAGCAACTGCGCTGATAGATCAAGGATCACAGTGTTCAATAATCGGTGAAACGCTGGCCCAACGGCTCTCCCTCAGAAAACATCGAACTACCATTAATATCACCGGCGTCGGGTCGAATATTTCTGAAACAGCCAAAAATTATACGACGTTCAAATTTACTTCACACCTCGATTCTGATATGCAATTTGATTGCACTGCGCTTATTCTTCGCAAGATAACATCCAATCAACCAGTTGGTTCAATCGATAGTTGCGACGTGAGCAAATTCCGAAATTTGCAATTGGCAGATCCATCGTTTCTTGTATCCAAACGAATAGACGTTCTTCTAGGTGCAGACGTGTACAGTACGCTTATTCAAGATGGCGTTCTTAAAGCTAATACGAACGGCCTAGTTGCACAAAACACTGCAATAGGATGGATCCTGGCTGGTCCGTTTTCGAATCCAACAGCTTATTCCTCACAAATAAATTCGCTACACACTAATTTTGAACTCGAGGACATCAATGTTTCATTACGAAAATTTTGGGAATTAGAAGAAATTATCCCTTCACAAACGTTAATGTCGGATGAAGATCAATTATGCGAAGATCATTTTTCGGCTACGTATAAAAGACAATCGGATGGACGGTTTGTAGTAAAATTGCCGTTCAAGCAACAACATTCCCAATTGGGAAATTCGCTTAAGTTTGCCTCATCCAGGCTCCATCAGGTTGAAAGGCGATTGACAAAGAATCCAGATATCAACCACCAGTATTCGCGATTTATGGAAGAATATGCAGAATTAGGCCACATGAGTTATCAACCGAATCCGGACAATAGTATACCGTCTCAACATTACTATATTCCGCATCATCATGTTACCAAGGCCGACAGTTCAACAACGAAATTAAGAGTTGTATTCGATGCTTCCCGACCAACAACGTCGGGAATATCCCTCAACGATTGTATGATGACGGGACCAAAATTACAAAACGATATAATGTCGATATTGATGCATTGGAGAACGTACAAGTTTGCATTCACCGCCGATATTGAGAAGATGTATCGGCAGATATTAGTCGATCCATCAGATGCAGAATATCAAAGAATTTTGTACCGTTCGTTACCAACAGAAACCATCAAGACGTATAAACTTCTTACCGTCACATATGGAACCAGTTCCGCACCTTATTTAGCCATCAGATGTCTGGTGCAGTTAGCCTTAGATGGGAAAAAAGAACATCCTCGAGCAAGTTCAGTCGTCCTGAATGATTTCTACGTGGACGATGTCATGTCGGGTAGCGATAATTTAAACGATGCTCAAGAGCTACAACATCAACTAATTAAGCTACTCAGAGCTGGAGGATTTACATTAAGGAAATGGTCCGCCAATCATACATCACTCTTAAATTCCATTCCAATTGAACACCAAGAACGCCATAATCTACTTGATCTTCGCCTGGACGAATCGGTGAAAGCCTTGGGATTATATTGGTACCCTGCTAGTGATGAATTTCGCTTCAAGCTTAATCTGGATTCTGCCGTTGGAGTACCAACAAAGCGAATAATGCTTTCCGAGACAGCGAAGTTTTTTGATCCTGTAGGTTGGCTGGCACCTGTTATCGCCAAACTCAAAATCCACCTGCAATCACTCTGGATTAGCGGAATCAGCTGGGACGAGAAGCCTCCAGATCACATAATCCAAGCATGGTTGATATTGAGGGAAAAATTAGTCGACATAAATTCTATTCGTATGCCGCGATGGATTGGAATAACATCTGATATCGAATTTCAACTTCATGGGTTTTGCGACGCTTCAACTAAGGCCTAAGCTGCCGTCATTTACGCACGAGCCACGGTCAATCAAACAGTTGTCGTGAATTTATTGGTTGCCAAAACTCGGGTCTCCCCTATCAAAACCATTTCAATTCCTAGGCTCGAATTATGTGCAGCAATGTTACTAACGAAATTACTCAAGAAGGTAACCACGGCCTCAGTTCATCAACCCAGTAAAATAACAGCCTGGACGGACTCCACAATTGTTCTCGCCTGGCTTAAATCGCATCCATGCAGATGGAAATGTTTTGTTGCAAATCGAACAACTGAAATTTTGCAATCCTTAAACAGCGATCAGTGGCGACACGTATCATCAACAGACAATCCCGCGGATTGTGCTTCAAGGGATTTATACCCTATAGAATTAGCATCGCATCAACTTTGGTGGACCGGACCAGATTGGCTGAAATTGGACGAGAAATATTGGCCTCATCATACAAGTAATTCCAACAATGAAACTTTGCTTGAAACTCGATCAACCGTTGTGCAATGCTTTGCGTCGGTAGAGCATCATTGGGTCTTGATCATCAAGTTTTCCAATATCGAAAAATTAACACGTGTCATTGCCTATGCTTTCCGATTCGTGCAATTGTCTCGGAAAATTCCCTCAAAATCAGCACATATCACCGGAGGGGAAATTCAAAAGGCAATGATAGCACTAATTCGCCATACTCAACAAGTAACTTTTCGATGCGAAATCGAGAAGTTGTCAGAGGATCAAATGGTCGACGGTGCGTTGTGTAAGTGTAATCCATTCTTACATAGCGACCAACTAATGCGTGTTGGAGGCCGACTCCAGAATTCGCATTTGTCATTCTCGCAAAAGCATCCAATAATACTACAAGGACGTAACCCGTTAACGTTACTAATAATTCAACAAGCGCATCGTTTGACGCTGCATGGGGGAACAACATTAGTCACACACCTTTTACGCCAACGTTATTGGATATTGAATTTAAAAAGATACGTCCGTCAGGTAATTAATAAATGTTTAACCTGCTTTCGACATCGCATTTCAGGCAGAGTCCAACAAATGGGACAATTGCCTTCGGCCAGAGTTGTTCCATCAAGGCCATTCTTGAATAGTGGGGTAGATTACGCCGGCCCTATAACAATCAAGCTATATCCTGGACGTTGCACCAGAACCTGTAAGGCATACATTGCAATCTTCATTTGTATGGCCGTCAAAGCGGTCCATTTAGAAGTTGTCAGCGATCTAACGTCGGAAGCATTTATCGCAGCATTCAGACGTTTCACTTCCCGACGAGGTCTGTGCAAAACACTGTACAGTGATAACGGTACCAATTTCATCGGCGCGAGAACAATTTTGAAAAATAAACTCCACCAATGTTTAAAATCGTTACCACCTGATATTTCCAGCATGTTAGCAAATGACGGGACGGCTTGGAACTTCATCCCACCCTATTCACCTCATTTCGGCGGGTTATGGGAAGCTGGGGTGAAGTCCATAAAACACCATTTAATTCGCATCACCAAAGATCGATTATTAAATTTCGAGGAGCTCACGACGGTTGTGACACAAACTGAAGCCTGCTTAAATTCACGGCCCTTAGTTCCAGCAACCAATGATCCCACCGATACCGAGGTAATTTCTCCTTCACATTTTCTAATCGGTGATAATTTAATTGTAGTGCCTGAGCAAAACCAGCTAGAACTAACGTATCATCGCCGATGGGCCCTAGTTCAGTTATTACAACAGCAATTTTGGAAACAATGGTCCGTACATTACCTGAATCGATTGCAAAATAGGCCGAAGTGGTGTAATAAGGAAAAAAACCTACGTATAGGGCAACTTGTCATCATCATTACGGCTCATTTGCCTCCCACTAAATGGTTACTCGGAAGGGTGATCAAAACGCATCCCGGCGACGACGGGCTAGTACGCGTAGCCACCGTAAAGTGTAGTCAAGGCGAAGTCAGGCGACCCATAACGAAACTTTGCCCCTTGCCGTTCGATGAGTATGATGCAGAGTAACTGTTGAAGCGAGTCCTTCAACGGGTGCCGGTATGTTGAGGTTACACTGTACCATCGAGGCGTTACCCAACTCTGGGACAAGTTAATCATTTATGTAGTTTTCACTTTTATTGTACAGTTATGTTTATATAAAAAACCCTTTGAACCTTGTATTGTAAGTTAGTCATAATCAGTCAATCAGCTAATATTATTAAAGATAAAACTTAACATACAAATTAAAAGTTAAATCATTTTACACCGCTCGAAACGACTTTCAAAAAAAACGTTCATTTTGAAGTTCGCACAGTCAATTATAGGTTTTAACAGTTGGGCACTCTGTTCAATATTTACCTTTAACAATTCGGCAGGGATGCTGTCAGTACCTGGTGCTTTGCCGTTCTTTAATTGTTAATGGCATATTTGATAACTGCACGGCTCGGTACCCCTTCGTAAAACTTTCTTGTCATCTCCTGTCAACTTTATAATCATTACATTTAGTTAAAATAAATTAATAAAAAAAATCGCTTTTTTGACCGCATGACTAGAAGTAAGCCCTTAAGAAACATTGTTAATGCACCATGGTATGCCAAAAATATAGATCTACACAGGGGCCGTCAAATAGATTTAGTCGATAATGAAATTCAGAAAAATGGACGGAGACATAGAGAGAGACTGCAGCAAAATGTTAACGTTGAGACAAACCAGCTATTAAATAATGCAGATGTAGTGCGGAGGCTTAAAAGAACTAAACCTTTCGAGTTGGTATAACTATTTGAGTTGGTATAACTAAATCTACAACAGAGATGATGCACCAAAAACTATGAAACGGCAATGGGATGGATTCGTAGATTAATTTTTACTTTAGCACATTAAAGTAAGAATCAAATTGCTTATTAGTCTAAATGACTAGATTGTAATTTAATTATATTAATTA
The DNA here is from genome assembly GCA_027564815.1 of Symmerus nobilis. Taxonomy (NCBI): domain Eukaryota; kingdom Metazoa; phylum Arthropoda; class Insecta; order Diptera; family Mycetophilidae; genus Symmerus; species Symmerus nobilis. The sequence continues at coordinate 3,774 of JANTOP010036104.1, read as the reverse complement.
ATATTGGTTCATATCATACGAGTACAACACTGTAAAATCTCTTTGTAAATTTATTGCTCTTTAATTTTAATTACATACCTGTATAGCAATACTGAACTAATGCCTGCAATGTATCACCTCGAACATCGCCCAACTTCACTTCATTTTCTTGTGCTTCTCGCAAAGATCCTGTGAACATAGCTGCGAAATAAGCGCTTGAAGCAGATAGAACAATACGATGAGCTAGAATTCTAAATAAAACCCATAACCCATAAATAAAAATTAAGTAACAACAATAATAATGATAATAATTATAATAATAATAATAACAATAATGATAATGAATGGCTCAACCATCGGCTTATTCGATTTTCTTGATATAGGTGAAAAATACGTCAAATCAACCAGGCTTATATGGAGCTTGGAAGCGACTATTTTTTTTAATTCTTGTTATTTTATTCGATAGATCTTATGAAATAAAAAATACGACATAATACATATTTTTCTGACACACAGTTTCCGAGAAATGTGACGTCATAATTTGGCAAACATTTGAAAACATAGGAAGTTTGTAATATTTGTAGTTTAAAACTACCCGTCCGATTTTAATGATCCGGGGTGTTTTAGAAAGGGAAAATACAGTATATTTTATGAAAAAATGGGGGTGGTCGAAAAACTACACTGTAAAAAATTTAAATGAAAATTAATTTTACAAAATTTTGAAAGAAACCATTTTTAAAAATTGGGTTTTGTGTTTTTATTTCCTCTAATATATTATAAAGTTAATAGATATAACTGTGTCAGAACATTATTGATTTGACGTATTTTTCACCTATGTCAAATGAACCAAATTGAATGGAGCATCTCGAATGTCAATCTCCCAAAGTCAACTTTCCAAAATTCTCGAGAAAATCGACTTTCAAATTTTCCGAACGACTTTTATTCAGTAAAGTTAGATCGATTTTCGACGCGCTGAGTACCTATACTGGTACTGGTAATCGCTGGTTCGAGTCCCGATTCGGTTTTTTTTTTCCGTTTAATTTGAACATTTACTTCATTTCAATAGAAAATTCTGCAAATACAGTACACTCTCGATTAACCGGGCTAATGCTGGGGAAGGCAGGCACGGATAATCGAAAAACACGAATAATCCGAACAATACATTTTTATTTGCTTTTTATTAATCATGCACTTGCTATTCATTCGGCAGAAATAAAAACACTGATCAACGTTCGCCCGACAATATTGAATATGCGCAGATGCGTATTCTCATTAAAAAAGAACCCATTAGAAAATCTCTTTCAAAAACTCACCGATAAGGTCATTGAATTTACGAACACAATTGTAAAAATATTAAAGCCCTACTGTAAGTGAAACATTTCTTTATTACTCTCTTTATTTAATCGGCTAAAGAGAGATTAAGCTTCTTTTTATTTAGGTATTTCGCAATAAATTGAAGCAAAAACTAGCTTGCATCCTGATCACTGGGGCAATTAGGACCACTCCTACAGCTGCGCTCGAGGCACTTTTACATATTGTGCATTTAGATATCTATATCAAACAAGTTGCTATGTCTACTACCATTAGGCTAATGATGATAGGATGCTGGAACAAACATCCCCACAATTCCGGATATTCCTCTATTGGTGTGGACATATTCAAATTGAACCCAATGTTTGGAATGATTACTGATGAAATCACCCCAACTTTTTAACTTCATAAAAAAATTCTCTACGGAAATTTCCAACCGAGAGGATTGGGTAGGTTTTCCAGGTGTCTATCCTTCGGAGTCTGGTATGGTTCTGTATACGGATGGTTCCTACAATGGGGTATGTCGCTTGGGTGTTACTGCTCAGTCTTCCAGGCGGAAATTTTGGCCATATTAGCATGTACAAAAACCCTGTTAAATATGAAGTATGTCGATCAAAATATCTTCATGTACGTATAACGTACCATGTAAAAAAGTGGGGGTTTTTCCAATAGTTCTATTAACCATTCATTATATTAGAAATACACGTATAAAATGTTATTATTCCAGAGATAATATTGACGCTTAAAAGCGATTCGATATAACTAAAATATCTTCATATGCTCTGATAGTCGGCTGCTATTAAAGCTCTAGATTCCATGAGCTTAAAATCTAAGCTGGTTCTTGAAGCTAATATATATCTAAATAAAGTGGGATCAAACAACTTCCTACAAATTTTATGGGTACCTGGTCACTGCGGGGTGTTGGCAATGAGTCCGCAGATGAACTTGCTGTCAAGGGGGCCAATAACTAATTTTTTGGACAAGAACCTGCATGTGGTATTAGCACTTCTAAGCTCAACCTAACCTTAAAACTAGCTTCAGAATATAAACATTAATGCAGATGGGAGAGTCTCAGATCGTGTAAGCAAACGAAACAGTTCTTACCCCGGCTGTGTAAAGCTACTGCGGACTCCCTCCTCTGTCTTGATAGACACAGAATCGGCCTGGCAGTTGGCACGATTACGGGACATAATCTTTTGAATAGTCATCTTTTCAAAATGAAGCTGGCAGACTCTGCAATATGTAGGGGCGTTTTAATAATATAATTCTTCAAATGAGAGAATATAATGTTAACGAAGCGAATGTATAAAAATTACATCTCATTACTGATGGCTTGCTTCACAAATAAGTTTGACCGTCTGTGGCCTCGTCAAGCCATCAAACCATAAAGCCATCAAGCAAGTTTGTCAATTTGTCAAGTAAGTTTGTACGTGTGAGGGCTCTTAGGATTAGAAGTTTTGAAATAAGTTGGTGAGGGGGGGGGGGGCAATCGCGCACCACTTAGTTTCCGAACCATTTATGTCGCGCACCACTTATGTAGAATGGAAGACAAAGCCTTATATACATAATATGTGTGGCTTGGTGGAATGGGCAAGGGATTCTAATTTTTTACATTTTTTTACTCTGCCATAAAAGTAAGACTGCGGGAGGGATAGAAATTTGTAAGTGGAAAAATTCGAAAGTTTGCTGTTTACACCAAGATAATTCGCGCGCTCGAATTAACCGGTTAGTTCGCGCTGCGCGTATTATCCGTTTAGTTAGCGCGCGCATAGTTTGCGGGGGAAGACAGTAGCTTCACGAAGTAGGTACCTTTTTTCATCAATTCCAGCTATTAAGACCACATCACATAGTTGCTCATTTTCCAAATAACTTTGCATTTTCCTTAAAGTAAAATCTGCATGATCTCGATTACAAAAATATTCCTCTTTATTCTGGCCACTATAACAGGACATACTCGAATATCCAAAAATGCTTTGCTCCGAATTCAACGAATCTTCGAGATGAGTTATCACAGATGATTCCTTAATACTATTATCCTCTACTCTATTACTACTACTGGTTGGCATTAAATAGTCTTGATTTGGACTTCCATTAAAAGACATTGCACTTGATATTTAAAATCACCTCTTTAAAAAATTTTATTAGAATATAAAAAATCACAGTTTCACAAACCAGTCTTTCTTATTTTTAAATAATAACAAAGAAACTGATGTGCTAAAATACGTATAACTAAAAAATTATTGCTCTTTGTTACATTTTAGATTTTATTTTAAATATTCTCTTTCCCTTCCTTTCCTATTGCTGCTTATAGAAAGTTGGAACTTTGTTTAGCTTGTTTTATTTTTGTTTGGCTGCGGGATGCGTTTGATCGATGATTACTTTGTCCTTTTTCCAATTATTTGTTGACGACTGAGAAAAGAGAGTATTTAAGAGGAACGGCTGATTTCACTAAAAATCGTGTCTTTTTCTCAGCAAATTATCTCA
>JANTOP010036093.1:0-11123 GCA_027564815.1 Symmerus nobilis | reverse complement strand
GATAAATATGAGTGGAATTCTTAGTTTGTTCTTTATTCTTCACGGTTTCGACGAGTATCGAACATTATTGTGAAATGAAAAAAAATATTTCGCGTCATGTCAGAATAGCGTCAGTGCCCACCTACTAGCACCCTTGAAATGATTTTAAATTGCGTTAGCGATAATGAATTAGTTATAAGAACAGAATGTAGAGGTCGCTAGTGAAGCGCAAAGCGCGGGAAGGACGAAACATGCTTTTAACCCATTTTTTTTCACTTATTTCCATTTATTTTGCTAATAAATTCTCACAAATAATTTGTGCAGTTCAAATGGTCAATGTGAACCACTGAAAGAATAAACAACATATAAAAATTAATAAACAAGTGTTTATACTTCAATTTCGATTTATCACAGCGAAGTGTAAATGGGTGCTAGTAGCTGGGCATCTTTTTTTAATTGTCGATTTTCTGGACCTTGGCTAGATCGAGTGCCAAAGTCGCATTTTTCAAAATTGTTAAGTTCCGTTTGAAATTCTTGTTAGTTATTGAACTGAGTTTTTAAACGAGACCGAGATCTCCGCGAAATTATATTTCAAACGAAAGTTATGGCCTCAAGACCTTAGGGTGGCAGTAGGTGGGCACTCTCCATTGCTTATTAATTATTGATATTTGATATTATTGACATTACGAAAAATAATTATTATTTAAAATTGTTTTAGATACAATTTAGATACGTAATAGCATTAAAACTACGGAGGCGAAATGCGGAGATGTAACAAAGTAGAATTTCAGAAAAGCATGCACTGGGGCCCGGATCAGCTCTTGACGGTCTTGGCCTAGCTACCAAATATCAATGTTTGTTACTATTAACTCATGTATTATGACAAATTTCCCATTCTACAAAATCTAATAAATATAATTATATAGAAGTTCCGTCAGAGCGTATTTAGCTCTCGAATTAGTTTAATTTCCCGTTCAAATGTCTGAGTTTGCCAGATTTTCTTGAGAATTTTAATGTACGTAGAGTTAAGTTCAGAAAGTTCAGAAAGAAAAAAAAAAGTTCTTCATTTTACTAGCAATCTTCCCAAAAATTCGAATCTTTCAAAACTAGGTTGTAGAAATAGTCTAGTCAAATTGTGATTTGAAGTGGAAAGTTCTGGTGTAATTGTTTTAAGTGAATCTGAAGTTGTCCAACAAAATTTTTTTCGTCAAATATGAGAAATCGTCAAAAAACCACAGATTTTTCTTGGTTTTTGGCTTATAACTTGCAAATTAAGCTTTTTACGCAATGTTAATCATGAGTTAATCTTTCTGTACAGTGATTTTCTTGCTTACTCATCCGACTCATCCGACTACTAGTCATCCGACTCGGATGAAACATTCGGAAACGGATGGTTTCATATAATCTGATGCCTTCTTTCTTCTTTTATTGAACATTTTCTTATTTTCTTCTTGTTCTTTAAACAGTTTATCATGCAGATACGAGATATATATGCTCATTTGAATATTTCTGATTGCATAATTCACATCGAGGAACTGGTTCATATTTACTTTTGTGTTTTACTTTTCATTTACAATCTTCATTATATCACTTCTATCAATTTCATAGGCAAACATTTTAATTTCTTGCTTAGTGATTTTTTCCAACTTTAACACAAACAGAAATGCCATCTTCAAGATTTACGCATGACATATCGTCTTTAGCATCATCATCATAATTAACATCCATCTCTTACCATATAATTTTCGTTCATGGTCTCCTTAAATTCGCCTTCGTCTGGTTTATAACCCTTATCACGATGATCATCTTCATCAACATCTTCATCGTTAAAATCATCTTCTTGAAAATACGCCTCATTATAAACACATTCAACTTCCGAATCAGGTTCATTTAATTCTTCTTGTTTAATATCGATAGAATTTGATATTGGTTCGAATTCCTGCTTTATTATGACCGGTTGGTGGATTAAAGTAGCCGGTTGATCAATATAATTTTCCGTTTTATCAATATATTCGGTAAAATCTTTGTAATCGTCTGACACCTTATCGTTGATATATTCCTGCTTTACATGCTCTTTCTGATTACTTATATTAATATGATCATATTCATCTATCATAGTATTATACACAAAATGCTCTACGTCCTCATATGCATCTTCCTTTATTTTATCTTCAATTGCTTTTAAAATCACACCCTTCTGACGTTATAAAAACATTTGTATATTTTATTAAATCATTTCCACTTATAATTGCTTTCACATTCATGTCAAATTGATCAACAATATGAAACTGTTAAATCATTTCAAAATCATCCATAGTTACTTTCAATTTCCATGATCCTTTTGTATAAACTTTACTTTTCCCAATTCCCGTTAATTCAATTCTTGTACTCGACAATTGTGGCATCCCGATTGATAAATATACATCATATGCTATCAAATTCACTACACTTCCTGTATCGATTAATGCATCAACTTCTTTTTACCAATAACAAATTTTTTGCACATATTTTCTACCCTCTTAATAACGTTTACCTTGTTTTGATAACTTCCTTGTACCATTTTCTCATTATTACAATTATATGCAATATGTCCAAACTGTTGACATTTAAAACATTTTCGTCCTTTCTCTTTGTCCTGGCAATACTGCGCTGAGTGTCGCATTCTTCCACAGTTAAAGCATCTTTCTTTAAACTCGATCTTATTCCTTTCTTCTTGATTAAGATTTTTGTTTTCTCTTTGTTTTGATCACCTTTAAAATTTGTATTGCCAAATATTTTTATTATTATCTTTCATACATTTCTAATTTAACCTTGAATTCTTTATAATTCAAGGAACCGTACAAAACCGCCTTATTAAATTTATTATCTCTAATTCCATCTATAACATAATGAATAACACTCTCTTGTTCCATATTTCACAATCTATCAAGCTCCTTCATCTGAATAAAATATTGCTCGCACGTTTCATCATCTGTCTTCCGCTTATTACTTAATAATGGATGTAACTCAGCACTTGTTATTTTTTTATCAAACTCTTCCAATAGTACGTTCTTAATATCTTCCCAAATTCTAATTTGTTTCTTAGCTTGTATGGTTGATTTTACAGAACCTTTCAAAAGCGGTTTCCGTCAAGCCTTGATATTTCAGAAAGTTCTTCAAATTCATCTATCCACTTTGAAACTTGCGGTATTTTTTTATTATCCCCCGTAAAAACGTCCAATACTTCTTCTATGTCCCGAAAATTTATCGGTACATTACATCTCGCACGCCTTTCTTCAATGTGTACTTCACCTGATATGCTTTCATAATCTTTGAACTGATTTGTTTAAGATTTTTCTACCCTTTCCATCATTTTCATATGATCTAATATTGTTCTTTTTAACACTTCTTTCGATCCCTTCGTCGATAATTCATATACCTTACATTCTGCTTTTAATTCCGCCACGGTCTTATTGTCCATATCCATTTTTAAAAATCCGTCCACAAATTCTTCTCGATCCGATAATATTCCCGTCACCAATTCTTCTTGCCGTCTTTTAATTCCTCCTATGAAGGCATCACAAATTCTCCTTGCCGTCTTTTTAATTTTATGTTGAGCCCCCAAAAATGTAGGATTCTCTTATTAAAAGAGGGTTGTTTTCCTTTTGAAATCTTCATTTAGACTAAATTATTCTAATTATTTTTCTCCTTTTATACATTTTTTGAATCTTGTTATAGCTTACTTATTCTTTATTTAAATGATTAGAGTTAATTTTTCTGTACAGTGATATTCTTGCTTACAAAGTTTCTCTAAATCCTCATTCCCACATTTATACACCAACAAGAGCATTCAAAAGATCAATAAATGATAAATTAGCTTGTGGAATAGCTTCCTATTCTCAATGCAGACTCACTTATAAGCTCTTATTACTATTATGTTTTTACTACATACTACTACTACCCTTCTCTCCAAAATATTGTTCTCTCTAACATATTGCTCATCAGAATTCTATATAACCGGGTTTTCAATTTACTCAACTTTACCGAATAGGGGTTTTGAGTTCACAACAGTAGTATTGTCCTTGTAATGTTTTATTGTGCGCTAAACAAACATTTTATTTATTTGTAAGCGTTTCACATCCAACCAAATGCTGGACATTACAAAGTAATTAGACTATTACGCTTGGCTTTCATAATGGGTAGCTTTTAACTTCAATCATTGCGCTTTCCAGAACCTAAAAAACAATGAACATAATTAGAATGATTAGATTGAAAATTGTGGAATTTTATCAATATGCCAACTCGAAGCTAATTTGAAGATAGTTACGATTCGGTTGCCGGACTCAGCAGTAGTTAGTTTAAGTTTAATTTCCTCTAAGCTAATTAAGGTCCTGTTTCGCTATTCCAATTATAGTACTCACTAAAATGTTCATGGGAAACAATCTGTCCACATTTTTACTTCACATCGTTTATGAATCAGAGCCTTATTTGCAGTTAATTACCATAAAATTAAAAATATTAAAAATATACTTTTTAAAAAAATATAGGAATATGCGCCGGCCAGTAACCCACTGGTATACGAAAGATCAACCAATTTTCGAGTATACCGAAGAAATGATAGACTGTCGAATCGATGTGACCCGAATACCAGGCGGTGCCGACACACCACCATGTCTAAAAATCTCCCACAATACATTTGAAACAATGGAGAAGGCCAATTGGGAATTTTTACGATTATCACTACCTGTTACTTGTCACGCCGACTTTATCGATCAACAAGAAAAGATGAGACGTTGGCAGGAGATAAAAATCCGTCAACATCGTTTAATGGCCGAAATGGACGCGGCCCAAGTTCAACCAGCCCATATGGATCATATAATAAAAAGTGGTTTCTCAATGAGCGATATCAAAGGATTAAATCGTAATTTCAGTGAAGATGGTGCAGATGCTGACGATCAAATGTTACGTGTAAATCCACCAAAACCATTGCGAAAAGGTTCGCTATCACGAATTAGTCCGTCATATGAAACCGATCAATATAACGGGAAAATGCAACGTTCAACGAGCGCATTAGATATGGCCGGGGAGTATGAGGGAAAAATACCAGATGATAAGGCGGATAAAAAAAGAGGGCGCAGTCCATTTAGATTTTTCAAAAAGAATCGAGATCAAAGTAAGGATAAAGTGAAATCAAAATCGCCGGAATCAAGAAGTGCCAGAGGGGTCTGTAAGTGCACATTCAATTTTATGATATTATTGCAAATTTTCAATGCATTTATCTTTTAAGCTCAAGGTCGAAATGTGGTTCAATCTCCAATGATGGCGCGAACACCAACTGTTCGTATATCCGATGTAAGATTTAGATAACTATCCAACATTTCAATGAATTTATTTATTTATAATGGTTTATAGGTGGATCTTGGTACTTCAGTAACTCCACAGCAAGTTCAACCCGATCGACAGGCAAATAAAACGATGACTGTCAATGCTCTGAATACCCAAGGAATCGAATCAATCGGAAATGAAATATACGATAGCGAATGTTTGAAATTAATTAATGAATATTTCTATGGTGTTCGAATATATCCTGGACAAGATCCAACTCATGTATATGTTGGCTGGCTCACAACTCAATATCATTTACACAGTAAAGAGTTCAATCAGGATCGTGTACGACGAGCGGCCGTATTCATTGAGGATGACTATCAAACACCAGTAGCTCGTGTTGATCGTCAAAGTTGTTATATGGTACGGGCCGATGAACTATTTAATGAGGTGAGCCAAGATGCGTCCGGTAAAGGTGCCACTCAGGGAATGTTTGTCGGCTGTTTTGTGGATACAGCAACCGGAATAATTCGATTTACTTGTGAAGGTAAAGAGACATCACACCGTTGGCAAATGGAACCGGAAACAAAACTATTTCCGGCCATATTTGTTGAGGCGACGAGTAAGGAAATATTACAAATTGAATTGGGACGAACATCAACTACGTTACCATTATCGGCAGCCGTACTACCGACCAGCGATAAACATGTTAATCCACAATTTCCGCCACGGCTAAAGATCCAATGTTTGAAACCACATCAATGGGCTCGCGTTCCCAATCAAGCACTGCAGGTGCACGCATTAAAATTATCCGACATTCGTGGTTGGTCAATGTTATGCGAAGATCCAATTTCCATGCTGGCTCTCCACATACCGGAAGAAGATCGATGCATCGATATATTGGAGTTGATAGAAATGGATAAATTGTTGGCTTTCCATTCCTATACATTAACATTATATGCGGCTCTATGCTACCAATCAAATTATCGGGCGGCTCATGCTTTGTGCTTGCACGTCGATCAAAAACAGTTATTATATGCTATCAAATCGGAGTATATGAGTGGCCCGTTAAGACAAGGATTCTATGATCTATTGATTGCCTTACATCTCGAGTCTCATGCAACTACTATGTAAATGTCATTTAACATTTTCGATAATTTCAAATTCAATTAAAGTGATTTTTCTTGATTTGATTTTAGGGAAGTGTGTAAAAATGAGTTTATTATTCCGTTAGGACAAGAATTGAAAGATTTATATAGCGATGTGGAGATGTGTCACTCGTTGCGTTCACTACAAACAGAATCAGTTCGTCCACAGTTACGTATGACTGAAATAGCGTATGTATTAACATTGATATATAAAAATATGATGTAAATATAAATAGATTCGATACTTTATGTAAATGCGTTACTTTATGGAACAACGTAGGTCACAGCCTATCAGTTTGTGATCATCATATTACTATTTATTTATTGCAATATCAGCCGTTATAAGTCTTATAAATAATTGCTAGGTTTACTGACATTTTGGTTAAATAAAACATCGACCTACGAGACCTACCTTCCTACCTACCCATTTCAGTTATCGACAGTGGGATTCGTTTTGTAAATTTAACTGACCAATTCAAATCACCAATTAACTAGCAAAAATAATTCGTTCAGTTCACCCCATTGAGCCCTGGGGTAATGCCAAAGAACACTTTTGAGTATTTTCAGGTAGGGCCATTATTCAAAAGCTGAGTTGCCTCAACATATTGCTAGAGTCTCTTTCTATCGTGCATTTCTCGGAACTTAATTAACAATTAAATCCATTTTAGGGTCCCTTTGCAGATATTTCTACTAACGAGTCTTCTTGGCGCGTGCTTTCAATTGAAAGCATTTAGGGTCATGCCGACTAACTTAGCTGTGTCGCATACGATACTAATTTTTGATTAATGAAGCCTGGAATTCAAGTCGTTTTTTTGTAACATTGATGCGAACTGACTTTGTTTTATAGGTTTAGGGGTAAATTAAATGCACTCCATTTACTCCTATCCTACTAGCTAGTGTAAGTCTATTCACGGTAGAATTGAAGACTGAATACTAGAGGTTTATTTCGATGGATTCAATTTGCATCGATGACCAGTTGTAAATATTTTTGATCGGTAACACATGAAATAGTATTATATATTGTCAGTGGCGTGCGGTCAAAATCACCATGAGGTGTGCAGAAGTAATGACCCTAAAAAATGTCCATTGGTTATTTGAAAAATTCAAATTTATAATTTAGATAACCAGCGGACCAGCAGATGATACAAAATCAGTAGCAAAATCGTCAGTTTTCAGGGAAATTAGGAAAACAATACTTTAGGACCAGGGGGCACTTCCCAACTAATATATGTTAAAATCCCCGTAAAATTTGACTTGAGAAATATTCAATGAATTCCGTTTGAAATTTGCCTAAGAATTTTTACAGACATTTCTTGTTTTTTAAATTTTTTAATCTAATAATGTCAGATAATTTCTAAGTTATTTAGGAAGAGTTTTTAATGAAAATTTTTTATTATAAAAAATTAAGTCTTGAAATAATTAATTTTTTTTTTCAAAATTTTTCTGTCAAAATTTTTTGAGCAACATTTATTTTATATTGGCTAAAAAAATTGAACTTCTGACACTCTTCTGCAAAAATTAAATTTCCGCGAAATGGCTTTACTGAGGAAACTGTAGAACAAACTTTTAAAAAAAAAACAACCCCCTGATTTTAGGGCAATGGCTATTTCCCGAATTTTTTAATTTTCCACAGCTTTCTTGAATAAATTAAATCGTAATTTATGAGACTCTTTCTAAACCAATTTTCAGGGAAAGAAGTATTTTACCTATTTTTTAAATCAGTTTAGGAATTAGAAATCAATTTAACGAAGATTCAAAATTCTTGGATCAATATTTATCAATTAATTAAAAAATATTATAAAGAGAAATTTCTGATAAAGTTAACTCTCGAACTCTGTTTAGCGTTTATAAGGGCGAGAATATTTTAAAAAAATGTAACTTTCTGAGAAATATCTGTAATTCCGATCTGATAACGACTTTAACATATATGGTATATTTTTTATCTGGCCGGGCCATATATGAGAAGATGTGCTCTGCGCCTTCTGCTCATTAGGCTGCACGCCACTTAAGCAGTGGTGTTTAAAAATACATTCAAACTGAGTAAAATTACATTCAAATTTTAATTCAACTCCCATGTTTCTCATTAATTTATTTCTTAAATATATATAATATAATTGCATAAAAATCAACTGAAATTATGCATACAAAATTGTTACACGCATATTCTTAACATAAACGTGTATAAATGCAGGAATAAAATGGTCTGAAAACTGAAAAACAAACCATAATGTAAGATTGTACTGCCCGGTAATGAAGGAGGTGTTTCCAAACAATAATTTAAGCTGTTGTTAATGTAATAAATAATTTTCGTAAATAGCCGGGATGAATTTGTTTTCTGTTTAAAATCTTAAATGAATACAGAATGCATATATTACAAAATGCATTTTATCGTACCTACAGTTATCCAATGATTTACGAAATACCCATCATTTAATATCGTAAGTTGAATATTAATCTTTGAAACTCTGCGGAAATTAAGGAATTTCTGCGTATATTATTATACGATTTATTCTTAAGTATTTATATGAGTTATATATTAGGGATATAACGAATATGAAATATACTTCTACTGATCAAATTTAGTTCTTTATTAATTTTTAATTACAGATAATTTTACTTAATAATCAAAAAGGACTTAAAATCCTAAAACAATACTCACGTTTTACTATCTAACTGAATAATTGACTCATCTTATTTCAAATTGGGAATAAATATTTCGATGAGAAATTTCTTAATACTTATTCATTTACACCAACCAATAATAAATTTATATAGTTTGTGCGAAATATATCAACGGGACCGTAAACTACGGCCACTTAAGTAATAAATGATGAATAAGTATTATACGCGCAATCATTTATATAATTTTTTTTATTAAATATTACACATATATTTTCCATATACATATATTTATAAAAACATCTTAAATATTATTAATATTGATAATATATGAACGAATCGAAAGATATGATGGGATCCAATGGGTTGATGATGGCCAATGGTGCTGTTCAATAAAAAGAACATACAATCATCTTAAATCACTATATAGGTGTAAAATATGTATATATATGGTATATTATATCAATCGTCCTGTATAGAAGCGGATATCTCTGGAAAAGGAGAGGAGAGTTGCACAAAACGAAAAGAAACAGATTATTTGTGGAAGATTAGTGGTGCCATAAATTAAAATATTTCTGTCTTGTTGACTCTTATATGGTTACTTATATACCATTTGAATGTTCCTACCCTTGCTTGGTTTTACTTTTCGTTCCAGAGATACCAATTTCTTAGCAATTTTTCTTCATTTTTTTTCCTTATACTTAACCTCCTCAGTTTTAATATTTGATTTAGAGAGAATAACAAAACATGATAATTGGTACGTGATAATAGCTTTGTTTGTTTGAATGGAAATAAATATATTTTAATATTGAGAGGCTTCAGAAATATGTATTCTTGTATAAATCTTTATACATATTCGTACGATATGCGTAAGAAAATGTTGCTTCCTGAGAACAATGTATCGGTTAGGAAGCCTCATCAAATTATCTATCTAAAAATATCATACTCACTTTTACCTACTTAAAATAAGTAGAATTTTCGTTCATGAGCATATTAAGAATTCTTCAATATTTTCTTCAGAAAAAATCAGCCCTTTCCATTTTATGATGTGGATTTACTGAGCAATTGTAGCATTCTGGGAGATTCCCTATAATTTTCTGGGAAATTAAATATTTTGAAACTTTGATACGCTTACAAATAGAGGATTGAGGAAAAGGCGAGAAGAAACTCAGAAAATCAATAAATATTAGGACAAAATCCTCGTAAATTCTGAGAAAAATCTTGCAAAAATTCGTGAAACCGACGATAATCTAACCCCACGACATATTCCCCATAATTTTACGATAAGCGGAAGTTCTTAAGAAGAAGGAGAAGAAACACACGAACAAGAAATAATTAACTTCTTAGTTTTTTGGTCGTACTGAAAACCTATGTTTTTCCAACATTCGGTACTTTTTTCTCAGGAACCCCTTAACATACGTTATTCAAATTTTGCATGCTTATTCACTAGTATATTTTAAATTTGAATTTGAATTTGAATAATACTCGAGTTTTTAAAAAACAAAGAAACATTTGTAAATTTTTCCATTTTTTCTTCTTTCATATTTGGAACAAGGCGGGTTCTACATGGGGTGCGTTCTTTTGCTCATTGTCCTAGGCTTTTAAATATACTAATGAATAAGAGTGCAAAATTTGAATAATATGTGTTGAGGGGTTCCTGAGAAAAAGGTCCCGATAGTTGGAAAAACATAAGTTTTCAGTAGGACGAAAAAACTAAAAAGTTAATTTTTTCTTGTTCGTTTGTTTTCATTGATTTGTTGCTCGACATACCCTACTTTGCTCTAAATTTTGAAGCACTTTCGCTTATCGTAAAATTATGGGGAATATGTCGTTCTGTGCAGAAATCATTATCATCATCATCTTTACCTTACTCCTCGAGGGAGCATAGGTGCTTCCATATGGAAGTTTCTATGACTTATTATGATTTTTAACAATTGAGGCTAGGTAGTCAATCTAGCGCTCAACCGTATTTGTTGTTTTTTTATTTTGATCATTAAATCCATTGCTGCTGACCAATTACATATTTAATAGCAATGGATTGTGTATTGTTTTTGATGATACCCCCAATACAAA
>JANTOP010036082.1:0-11124 GCA_027564815.1 Symmerus nobilis | reverse complement strand
GATAAGTATACTAACACTGAAAGTATGTAAAAAACAAAAATTATCAATTTTAACTAAAAAAATTTTTACAAAATATTTATTTAAAATGTACTATTTCCGTAGAAACTCTTCGTAGTATACGTTTACTCTAATATGTGTGAATACATCATATCTTTGGTAGGATCGTTTTCTTCAGAGTTCACTGATCAAATATTCAGCGTCAATTTCATTTGATAATATTTGAGACGCGGCCCTCAATAACAATTAATTCTCATGAATGACACATCTCGATATCTTTCTACAACGAATGGACCGAATTCGACTTTTACTGTATTAAGTTATCAACCCTGGGCCTTTGGTGTTCATTCCACTGCTTTAACTATCTACCCATATATTATTCCATCTATGATTTTATACTAAAATTTTAAATCAAATCAATTAATATTTAAATAAAATCCATTACAAATTACATATTTTTAATTACTAGTGATACTTTTATCTTCACATTTTTGTAGAATTCCAATTTGGTTTTTTTTTTTGCAAACCAAATTATAATTGAAATATTATGTAATATAACTTACTCGTATAATTCTGGTCAAACAAAAAAAAATTGTTTAATAAATTATTTGAATTTTTAAATGAATATTCATTATACATATATATATACATTATATAAGCATTTTTACAATTTATTACATAAAATGTTATAAAATGTCCACACGATTAAAATTTATTAATTAGTGTAAATAAATTTAATTCCATATTTTTATTTTAAAATTATTTATTATTGTTATTACTGAATGTTTTTTTTTTTATTCCTTTTCTAAAAAAGAATATTTCAAATAAACAGATTTATTTAATTGAACCATAATATAAATTAATTAGTGGTCAACAAACCAACTAAATAGCCCTACATAACTGGAGATTAAATTTAATTTTAATTATTTAAATGGAATAACTTTTTACTTTAGGCCTTTTCCAATTTGAATTTGAATTTGAATATAGCCTGAGATGAGATTTCATAATTAATTTTCAGGATATCGATCGCCGGTGAATGGAATATTGCAATAATAAAATAAATATTTTTTAATTAGATAAAATAAATTGTAGGTGAGAACGTACTAATTTGGGATATCCTATTTTGATGATTACGAATAATTTGATAGACTCCCATCCTTTTGTTTTCCTCAAGTTTTAAAATTTTCGTTTCTTATTATTCCTTAAACTTTAAACGTTAAAACATTTTTTATGGTATTAGCCAACTCTCCCTTAAATAAATATTACAGGATTCGAGTTTTATTAGCAAGCAATATTAAATTTATTGATACATAAATATTTTATTTTATTTTTTCATTAAATGCAATATGAAATTGTTCTCTCCTGAATTTTTGTGTTGTGTAAAATTGTGGTCAGCTTTTCCACTAAAATCAGCATTAAGTCGTTAAAAAAAATTCATGAAAAATTAATGTGATTTTATGTTAAATGATGTCGTATAAAAATTTATTGTTTTAAATTTTAAAAATGAAATTATCGCCTTTTTTATTTATATACTTTAATTTCCTAAAAAAAAAAAATAGGGTTGCCCGTTGCTTATTGTACCTTACTTAAATTAAATAACAATTAATCATTGTTTCGCCTTAAATTTCATTGTATCTATCTCATCGGTATTTTAGTTTAGTTTCATCGTTTATTATACAATTTTTTAACAAATTATATTATTTATTCAACGTTATTTTTATTTTACAAAACTTTTTCTTCTTCCAATGTTTTAATCGAACGTTTCGAGAGAAAAAAGACGCCCACGTTTCTTCTTTTATAATAACATTATCTTTACATTTTATGCATATCCATTTCCACTTTTCCTTTAATTTACGTTATTTCAGTTTAGCTGGAGGATGACAAAAGTCATCCAACATTATTGGTATATTTTTTTTTCATCTCTTCCTTGCCTACAAATTTCTTAAGTACGTAAATTTATGAATGAGTGTATAACTTCATAATTTGTATACTAATTTCAATGTCTTTTCGAACATAAATGAGATACAGAATTAAATCTTTTGAAAAATTCGCTTTTGAAATTATGAAAATGAAGTGTTTTAGTCTTTTATGAAAAGTCTCGAAACTCAATTTATATTAATTTGATTTCGCATCATTTGAGTGTCTCTTATTTACTTTTATGCAAAATACTCTTCATTATTTAATAACATATTTCGAGGACACAGAGATCTCTTGTGTGTATTTCTGTATGGGGTTACTCGCATCCCAATCAAATTTGTAATCCCCAGAAAAAAATATATCGAATATTCGAAGATCGATTACTGAATTAAAATTAACGTACTCGTATTTATAACCGAAATAATGAAATTTGATATGGATTGTCAGCTTTTTATAATATTTATTATAATTTTTTCACGTTTCCGTTAGCCCAAAGTCTCGTTATTGAATTGTGAATGGATGGATGCTATTTTTTCCACTCTTTTTTTGGGGAAAAAAATATAAAGTGTGAAAAATCTCTATAAAACTTCACTAATCATTCGTATTAAACTGACGATTGATTGGGAAAAAATACGAAATAAAATTATATGTAAATAAAATTTCTACTACATAAAAATGATTGATTGATTTGAAGGATTGGCGTTATACCAAATAGAGAATAATATAAATAAATAACAAAAATAATTTCTTCTATAATATTGATGTGATAATAATAGGTTATTATGACGAGGTAGGATGTGTATTAACACATTTATAACTTTATCATTTATTTATTTCAAGCTTACGATAAATTAAATTCAATACCGCCTCCTCTTACACAGTTTAAAAACTTGGCAATTTATTTTGTATATTTTTAACTTCAGAATATCACACGCCCTTGTTATCCCTTCAAATTAGCATCAAAATATCATTTTTTAAATAGAAATTTCAGCTCGAAAATCACTTTCTAGTGGTACAATTCCATCTAAATATGTTTTACCTTCCTCCAGTAGTTTCGGAGAAATTTAATTGAGAAGGTGAGTGAGCCAAATTTGCATAAGGATTGAATTCCTGATTATTCAATATTTTTGAAGGATCATATTTATTTACCGTTTCAGGGAAGAATTAATGAAAAGCATAAAATGTAAGTTTGCCATTAAATTGATATCTAATATATTGTTCAATTCAAGTTATTGTCAATTTCAATATATCAATTTAAAGTCGAAAAATGGACCAGCAGCATTAATATTAATATTAAATAATAAAAAAAAAATATACTCGGTATAAAATCGATAAAATGTGTCAACAAAATGGTTCAACGGGTAATAAATTATTTGATTAATTAAAATATTTTTTTTTCTATCTTCCATAAACCGCCAGTTATAAAATATAGGTAAAAATATGCGATATAATGTTGCAGATAAACGAAGGAAATCGGTTAATTCAAACAGAAAACTAACTCGTAAGATTTGAATCAATCAGAATCCTATATCTGTATTACCCAAGATGGAAAAAAAGCTGTTTGATGTTAAGCTTAGATAGAGATACCTTATTTTTATAAATAAAAGCAGATACAGATTTATTCGTAAAATAAATTCTATATTGGTTTCCTTAATGTCAACATTTTAAAAATTAAATTTGGGTTTCATTTTAAGTAAATTTTCAATACGGTAGAACGTCCTAACGATGATTTAATTTTTATATAAATATTAAGTACTTTGGTTCCCCAATTATTATTTTAAATAACTATCAAATATTTTTTTGAAATAGGCAACCTTTTTTATTAAGAACTATTATCAAAAATTCATAAACAAAAAATTACATTTTTGATAAGCAATAAAATAGATAGGATAGCTTGCGGTATTAATTTTATTTGCATGCTATCTACCTATACCTACTCAAAATCAATCAGTATTTGGATGATAAAATAAATAAAGAGAAAAAAAATGAACAAATTTTTGCATTTAAAATTGTGTAGCTTTACACTGGAAAAAAGTGCAATGAAATGGAAGTATATACATATATCTATATGAAATACATATCTAAATGAACCGTCAGTAAAAAACGCATTTCACAAATAAAATTGTCTTTCGAAAATATCCCTTCACCCAATATTTAAAAAAAATATACATAAATCCTTCGACACGAATCATCAATTGGTGTTTTTATATGAATGTTATATAGATATCAGTCAATGAATTCTCATCGCTTAAAATGTATATTCCACATTCGATTTTTATATAAATTTCAAATATTTGGTTTTATTTATTTTTATTTTCATATGTTTTTCTTTTTTTTCTCGCAATTTTTTCTGCATATTGCAAATTTTCCCAACGTACAAATTTTGGTTTACATTTATGTCCACATTCAAAGTTAGCTCTTATAAATGAAAGAAGAAAAAAAAACCAATCAATTGCATCGGGAAAATAAATAACACTCCTTTCCAAATTAAAAAAAAATTTTTTTAGTTGGATTGGTTTTTTGTATTTTCATTTTTCATTTACTCCCAAGATTCTGCCTAAAGATTAAACTATTTTCAATATATTTGGAAAATGTAAGAAATATGTTTCTGGTAGCGGAAAAACATATGCATTCACTATAATGCAATTCAATAACAAATATAGGAGAAATGCACAATAAACTTTACAATTTTTGCATTTAAAATGGTTACAATATTTTTTATTTTTAGATTTAATTCAAATCGTATAAAAATAAATTTTTGCATTGACAGCCAATAAGAAATATAATTTCCAAACTGCAAATTTAGAGCGGACGTTCAAACGATAGGCTGCCATAGGAAAAATAGGTCTCTAGACATTTTCCCACTCATTTCTATACTCTCTAAGTATACCGTAAATTATTTGAGCTGATCCTGGCAACGGTCGATTCTGCATCCATTCAAAATTAATTTTTGAATCAAAAGCATATACAGGCCAACAAATATAGGATTTAATACAAAATTAAAACGATTTGTATATTTCTCGACTAATCGAAGTCTCGAAGGAGCAATTCTACTACCACATTAGGCACAATTTATATGCGATGATATGCAGACAAGATTCCAGTGATATCTTTTCAAAAAAAAAATATTTAGTAAACAGGTGGAATCCTTATTGTACCCATTTAGTAAAGGCCCTTGCTTTCCCATTCGAAAAATATGTTAAGCAACAATAATAATAAAAATAACAAGAAAAAAAATGAAAAATCGTATCGAGAAAATCGAATTACGTGAAAATATTCTTTTTCAGTTTGTATCCATGAAGAATAGAGTATGTTCTGGTATTGTGGTCCCTCATTTTAATATTAATCAATTTATATTTCCCGTAATATTGATTTAAATGGGTGTCAATTAGCATATCATAACTTTCAATGTCCAGGTGTCCAGGTTACCTGTGTGGTCCACAATACCCGATGCCCAAACGTACTCGAACCGAAAAAATTATACGAGTAACATAAAATAAATATAGTATAGCATTGTATTAATAACATTGAAAATATTATTTATTCATTTGGTAATAATAATAATATCGAATGCTTGCGTATTATTGGCAGGCAATTCAAAGTAAAAAAAAATTCACATATAAAAACAAAACGAATCTCATTCAGTTTGGATCACGGTCAATGGATGAGAAACGTTTCTCATATGATCTTCTATTTTATAAGAAAATTAAATCTGTAACTTAGTTGCAGAAAAACCAATGTCAAATGCTCCATAAAACCCATCAACCCATCAAAAGTTGACCAAAGAAGAGCTTGTTCTTATATTTTCAAACTCTTCTCCATATCTCCAAACTAGATTTTGACATCACCTATTTTAGAGCCAACCCATACAAATATTCTTAACAAAAAGATAATTCTTTTTGCCATTTCAAATAACGAGTTGATTATATAATTTTCGAAACAATCAAAAAATCATTAATGGAACTAATGAGAATTAAAATGCTAAAAATGTGATCCAAATATAACAGTTTTTCACATTACATTTACTAGAATTAAAATCTTATTAACAATTTTATGTAGGCGCAGTATATTAGTAGTAAGAAGTGGCAATTTTAATGTGGCAACAACAATCAGTTAGTTAACAATTTAAATACAATATTAAATAAAATATAACTCCGATAAATACTACCCTTTTTCCTTTATTCCCGTAAAATAAATATAATTGTATTATAAATTAAATATGACTAATTTATCTAACATGAATATATAATGAAAATAATTCACGTGAATCATATATAATAAAAAGTAATTTTAATTATAACTGCACTTACCGGACCCTTCAAATATTATGTTTTTCTTTAGAATCCAGTAACCCCCCGTTAGGGTTTTTATTTAAACCGAATTTCTATAGAAAGGATTCGAATGAATCATATTTAAATTATTATTAATTGTTTGGAAAATAAAATAATAGTATAAGTCAGACCCTTTGTGAACTATGAACCAACGAATACATTCATTCATATGTCACGCAATCATTAAAATATTAAATCCTCCGCCATTATTAATTTTAATTAGAAGAACAAGCTGTATGAAAAAATTCGCAATAAAGTGGATGACAAATAGTAACCCTTAAAATAGGGATGAATATCAAGTAACTGAATGCATTAAAACTTCTTAATGCAACTTTAATTAGGATAAAATGGTAAATTATTCTATTAGGAATATTCGGTAATGGGATGCAAAATAAAGCTAAAAGCCAGGATACCTCAAACCATATATTCAAGATTAAGAAGAATTAAACTTATTATAAAAAGGTCAAACCCATAATTATTAATTTGGGTATCATAAAAAAAGGTTGCTCTCACCCAGTAAACTTTGAACATTGACTCCCCAGTTAACCAGTTCAAATATATGCATTGTTCAAGATTAATGAACTCTCGAATCTGGAATTGAGATTTTCCCAATATTTCTTTGGCAATTTTATTTTTATTTTAATTATCGTTTAATTGGACGAGAAGAAGTATAGTCAAGAGCATATCGCATATAGCATAAAATCATTGAAATGGATTACTTGAAAGAAAATCTCATTTTTCAACAGCGTTACGGTGCATAATATTTAGCTATCTCAAAAAATTACACGCCCTTATCCAACAAGGATACGAGGAGAAAAAAATTATCTACACACGTGCCAGTTGTATATATGTAGAAAATTTCCAACTGAGACACAATAAACGAGTAAAATGTGGAAACCCTCCGAAAAATCATCCTGACCTAATACCAATTCTATTCATACGGCATTTAAAATACATAACTTTTTTTTTTCGTCTGTTTCCGATCCATAACCAAGAGAGGCGGCGATACCCAATGATATCCAAGTCTCAACAACAGATGCTAAAGGTTTTGCATATTTATTTATTTAATGTTTATTTTCCATTCCTCGGTCCTTTTAATTGTCCCAAAAACCCTCTAACGCTTTATTTATGTTTTGTTATGTATACCGTTTTTATCGATTTCATTTCTGTTCTCTAATTCTAATTCATAAGCATTTTCTTTTGTTTTACCAAATGTGTAAATAGAAATTTTACTATTTTATTTTGAATATATTTTTATGAGATAGGAAGGATTTAGAAAAAGAGTAAGTTACACTATCAAACAAGTAGAATGCTTTATAATTTACTTTCTAAGTTGATCTTATCTGTCATATCATACATCCTATAGTTAAGAAAATTAGAAACGGGTTAGAAGGTGGCCACACATTTTTCAATATAACCAACTATAATCAGAGAGATTTCTATCCTCTATAAATAATTTTTCTTTTCTGTTGTTTAATTAATTGATTTTCTATAATATTATTCCAAATATAACTTTTAATTTAATTAAAAATTCACACCGAACATAATAAATTCAATGAATAATTTTGAACAATATGATGAGAAAATTGAGTAACTCGACCATGATATTAGCTTATTGGATTATGGAGAAGAAAATCAATTTTTCAGATATAAAGAAGTACGAAAGAAAAAAAGAAATTGTATCGATTAAAGTGGATCGGTCTAATATCTTTCCGACCATACAACTTTATGAATTATAAATATTTAATTTTCAATATTATTTCAATAGCCTAATGGTGTGTTCATATACGATTACCGAAACGATAAGTCCTCATTGCCGTCATAAAAAATCGGCATGAGGGAGGAAAGTGCAATACAGTGTTGTGTGCTGTTTTTATGACTTTTATGACTTCTTCTTCTGTTTTTTTTTAGTGTTATTGCTCACTAAATGCATGTTTCTCGTTCATTTACATTCCATGTAAGTATAATACAATGTTAACTGAAATGAATTCAAATAGCTATGATTAGAATAGCATTAAAATCAAAAAATAATCTACACACTTAAGTTGATAAGAGGAATAGACTTTTTTCTTCTTGTCGAATAGTTAATATTAACGTTCAAGAAACCCTAAATGGAAAAGAATTTCTTGATAAGAAGCTATAAACATAATACTTAATTTCTTTATCTAAAAATAAATGTTATTATTATGAGTATTCATGATTTTTACGAAAATGTATAAACATTGATTTTTAAAGTGCATTTTTAAGTAATATGCTCAGTGGGAAATTAAAATTATGACGTTTAATGATTTTAAAATTATTATTTTAATACAAGTAGGTTTCAACTTGTATATTTTGATTTAAAAAAAGCATTCGTTGAGTCATTTCGGCAACCATTTGCACCTTCCTTACATAACTTAATATTATATTTTCCTTAGTAAAGAAAATACAGTTGTGGGAAATCAACATTGAACAAAATCAATTCTTTATTATCATTGTATTGTATTTCAGTTCCTCGACCTAATTGTATCATTGTGATTTCCACATTGAAGAAAATTATGTTTCCTTCAATGATTTATTGTAAGGACGGTAATTGTTGGATTATTATATTATTCGGTTCACTATTATTACCGTTTCTTTTATAGAAATTTTAAATTTAATTATAAAATAAAATTCGAAGGTATTCCATGTTCAATATTCTTATTTAAATGTTAAATTAATTTAATTTCTCCATTTCTTAACGAAATCTCCTTAAAGTCTAAATTTTTGGTATACAAATATTAAATTATAAAGGGTCTACGTTGGATCTCGTTTCACAGATCGCTGATTGCAAAAAGAACGTTTGACCTATCCTTGGCATAATCCTTATAATGAATATCTTATCTAGGTGATTTTATATATTTTTGTCGGCTTCTCATTATAATAACGAAAAATTTATATTCCCCGGAAAAAAAATATTCAAATCGAATTATACAAGAAAAAAATTATTCTCAATTGGTAATGTCAAACCAAAAAATAGGAATCTAATTTAACCATTGATACTCTGCTGATTTCAGATGCCTTATATATATTCCGCATGATACTCGTTGAAATATAATAATAATCACAGCGAAAAACGAAAAACCGTATCGGTATAAATAATGTCATTTGAATAATGAAATTTTATTGTAATTAATTTGTTATTCAAATCGCAATTAATACTACCATTTTGTCCTGTGTAATGGATACGGATATTACAAGGCTTAGATTTAGTTGGACGTATTTTATTTATTATATAAATATTACTCGTATAATAAGCGTACGCTCTGAAAAACGTATCAATTTAATGAAATTATATAGACGTAAACTAATTAATGGCAGATATATTCAAAGAAAGATAGCTTAATTTAAGTAACTAGCAAAACCCGGTAAGGATAATAAGACAAATGACACAAGATCTGATCATTAGATTTTCTGTGTTCTTATCAAAATTGTATTGAAAATTGAGACAAGCTATCCTCTACGTAAAAGTCCTAAAGAGTCGAAGTTAATCTCTAAATACATATATATTAAATAAATAATAAATATAAGAATAATACTATCTACCATGCATCAGACAGTAATTTAAAATATAATTTAAACATATTTTTAAATTTGTTAGCATTTTTTAATGCACAGACAATTACGATGTACCGTTACACTCTCTCCTTATCACATAATGAACTCATTTATTAATTCATAAAATATAAAAGATTTGGAAATTTTTAACATTATGTGGATATGTCTAGGGGATAAGTAGTAAGTAGTTGGTCTACGTCCTATACTGGATACAAGATTTTCAGATTTTTAAACATTTTAAAACCCTGTCAATGGATTTTAAATATACCATGCATTTAGAATATGAACCATTATTATTATGACTCATAATCAGAGATTATCTTTCCTTTCTATCTTCATTAAAAAAAAACTCTTCCTTCCTTCCCGAAGAATTGGATGTCCTTTGAACTGGGTGATACTCTGGCATTTATTTGAGTAAACTAACATTTAAGTTATAATACGATATTGTATTGACTTCAACTCTACACCCTGTCTAGTACAGGATACAAGGAATCAGTCCGTTTATTCTATGAAATAAACCATTAAAATTTACATATCAAATCGTCATCTTATATTAACGTAGATATCCCTTTTTATACATTTACATATATAAGTATATTTGTTGAGTTGAACCGAGCACAAGCGGTTGGTTTATGCTTCTTATATTTTATATATCAACTGTTCAACTAGGTTGGAAAATGTGGAGCTCATGTATGAGCAACAACTATACGAGAGAATTAAAATAAAAAATAATAGTGAAATTTCCCATTAAATGAATAATTTATATACATGTTATGTTTTCCACTTTTCCGTTTTATTACTTTCAAACGGAGTTGTAGATAGGTTATTTGTATGCAAAAAAATTTACAACTGACTTTACTGTTAAATCAACGTTGGTACATACGAATAAATAAAAGTCAATAGAGAGACATCACCCAACTACCAAGATATCTTTACAAGATTCTTTATCTAAAACTATATTATAATTTAATTAAAACCATTTGATGGAGTAGATTATTAACTATGTTTTTGATTTAATTACGACGAAGCACCCAAGTATTGCAACAAAATAGTGCGAAACCCATTTAAAAAAACGTCTCAATTTACCCCCAACCCAATTAATTTAATTTTCGATTTTTTTAAACGAAACCTAACGCTAATATCAACTTCTTTTTACTTTTTTGCACGTTGGATGGATAATACTGTTTGGTTGGTCATTTCAATTTTTTTTAATACATCAACTCATGTATAGGGTGTTTTTTTTAGAGGTATAGAACTTTAAATTGCAATAAAACAACGATGGATTATTCGATTGACATGAATT
>JANTOP010036071.1:0-11124 GCA_027564815.1 Symmerus nobilis | reverse complement strand
CCCCCCCCCCCCCCCCCCCCCCTGCCAAATAAAGTGTCGCCTATAGTGCGTCGTCTATACGCTGAAACAATGTTTATATTTGATTTGCTTTCCAATAAAAATGATTGCCCAGCAATATTATTACAGATCAATAAAGGTACCTCCCCGACAACTTCGTTTGAACGATTTGCTTAAATGTGTTAAGCACAGAACAAAGTATGGACGCTTCAAGCCCATAAATAGAATATCTGCGTCTTTCAACTTATTTTACCCTGCCTTTCAGTTTGCGTAGCCCAGCTTACATCCTGGATTATAGCAATATTGCTAGATTTTAAGCCCTTGCCCAGTTGTTTATATCTTTGTTGATATTAGGCCAGAAGTACCTGCAGGAAACTAACTTTCGGGAAGAACAGATTCCAGGGTGGAATAACGAATGAAGTTGGTCAAATATTGGTTGACGTAATAATTCTGGTACGTATGGTCTGTTTACACCAGTACTGGTTTCGCACCATAACGCGGCAGACGTCAATGGAACATTGACTAGTTCAAGTTTAAATTTTGACATCTTCTCTTTTTTTCTCGTCATAAGATTCGTTTTATCGTCATCTTTCTTTTGTAATTGGGCGAAGCTCTTATAGTCGTTCGTCATATCTATTGTGGATGCGTCACCGTGGCTTCACTACGTTGCATTTCCCACTGACATGCCGATTGTTATTGGTGAATTGACACACGAAATCTAGATGCCTAGTTAGCCGTGAACTCTTTTCAGCCTTTGATAAAATAGACTACGTCAGAGGCTTATGATCCGTAAAGACCGTGAAATTCCCAAAAGTTCACGGTCGAACGCCGAGTATTTAATTTCCGTCGGAGACAGTTTCTTCGAGAAGAACGCAAGCGGCTCCCATAAACCGTCTCGAAATTGCTGCAGCGCGTAATTGGAAGCATCTGTAGTAATATTAAATCTAGCACTACTACAGGGGTGTACTAGTAGAACCGCTTCGGCAAGTGCAGTTTTTATACTCCCAAATGCAGTTACGCAATGGGCTTCGCAATGCAGTTTCGTGTCAACAGTTCGGCGAGACGTGGTATAAAGCGATGATAATAATTCACCATCCCGACGAACTGTTGTACCTATTTGTTTTATTGAGATTGGAGCGGAAATTTTTGCAATCACTGCTACCCTCTCTGGAGAATAAAGAATTCCTTTTTCAGAAATGAATTGACTCAAAAATGTAAACGAAGGTGTTCCGAAAATACATTTTGAAGAATTTCAGATCAGCACCCAATATCGGTATATCTACAGAAGCGAGAAGAAAACTGTGTGTAATCATTTAATTTGTGGCGACCTAAATACCCTGCACAGTGAGTGGAACTGTACTAAGCATATTAAGGCCGGTAAAATACTAAACGAAGTCGTAGCCGCTTGCAACGCCATAGTTCTTCACCCACCAACGCCAACATGCTTCAATGCCACCCCTCCATCCACCATCGACATCTGCCTTACCAATTCGACACATCTACTGCCGGATCTTTACACCATCAACGACTTGTCATCGGACCACCTTCCGGTAGCCTTCGAATTGTTTGGCTCCGGCCTAGATACAAATAACATATAAACGATTCTTTGGACGAAAGTATACCCTTGAACTACACCAATAACATCAATCTGGCTATCAACCATATTAGAGCTATAATAATTGAAGCCAGAGATGCTGCGGTTCCATGTATTTCAGCTCTCGGTCGTCCGAGGCAAATTAATAATTCGACCAAGGTGCTCATCACACAAAGAAACAGGCTCCGACGTATCTGGCAGCGTTACAGGCATTCAATTACAAAAGGTCAGGTAAACTCCTTAAATAAACAGATCCTACTCCACCTGAATATCCTAAAAAACAAAAAGTTTGGCTTGTTCATCCAACGCATCAAAAACGGTAGCAAAAGCTACTGGCAGCTTACCAAATTATTCAGGGGCAAAACCACCCTACCGCCTTTCAATTTGAACGGCCAGTTAACGTTTGCTCCTGCCGATAAAGCTAGCGCTCTGGCTGAAGTTTTTCTAGGCTCACACGAGCTGACAATTAATCAAATAAGCCAGATGGATAACCAAGTCAACTCCATTGTTTCTTCCCTTCCTCCTTGCCCAAATATCAATTCCAACAACCTAACGAAATCTGCTGAAATCTCCCAAATCATTAAATCCCTCAAAACGTTCAAGGCTGCTGGTTACGATACCATTTTCAATATCCTTTTAAAAAATCTGCCTGAGAAAGCTATCGTGTTCCTATCCAACCTCTTCAATAATTGTCTAAAATTAACCTACTTTTTATCAGCGTGAGAATTATTAAAAAAATAAACGCAGTCCCAAAATCACCATCCAATTACAGGCCAATAACTCTACTGAGTTCACCCAGCAAAGTATTCGAATCCATAATTCTAGATAGGTTAGTCGATCATGTCGACGAAAATAACCTTCTAAGCGAAGAGCAGTTTGGCTTCCGGTCACAGCACTCCTCCACCCACCAAGTGCTACGGCTCTTCAATCGAGTCTCCAACAAAAGAACTTACCAAAACACTGGTGTCGTAATGTTGGATGTAGCAAAGGCGTTTGACACAGTATGGCACAATGGTCTACTGTACAAATTAAACCAATCAAATTTTCCTATCCACCCTATGCACATCATTAAATCCTTTTTATCAGACATACGTTTCTCCGTGAAAATTAATAGTGTCCTGTCCAGCCCGTGTAATATTTCTGCCGGAGTTCCTAAAGGGTCTAAGCTAAGCCCATTACTCTTCTCGCTATATACGGCAGATCTGGTCAAGCCAGAGAATTGCGAACTAGTGCTATATGCCGACGACACAGCAATTTTTTCATCTGGCCACAAATCCATTACGGTATGTCGTAACCTGCAAGAAGGCCTTGATCGTATATCAGAGTATTTCAGAAAAAGGGAAAATCAACGTTAATCCTAATAAAACACAAGCCATCTTTTTCCCCTACAACCGCAAGTCCTGCCACATCCCATCCATAGTGTTAAAAATCAACCATTTTCCTTGGAGGGATTCGGTCAAATACCTAGGGATCACTCACTATAGATAAAAACCTCACCTTCCGTTAACATTCTGATAACACCAGATCCATTGCGATGCAGTGCGTCGGAGCACTGTTCCCGCTGATTAACAGAAAATCAAAACTGTCATTCAGCAATAAAAATCTGTTATACAAATCGGTAATTAGACCGTACGGCGCACCAGTCTGGTCAGGAATGGCTTAATCACACTGGGATAAATTACAAGTTGTGCAAAATAAATGCCTAAAACTAATAAATGACCTGCCTTACTACTACAGTACAAGCAGGCTGCATCGGGCTTCCGGATATCCGCTTCTTAAGGATTACATAGGAAAACTAAATGGCAAATTTGTGGAAAGATGCTCCAACTCTAGCTTCAATCTCATTGCAGAACTAAGCAATTAGGCAAACTAATGATTGTAAGGAACTCTTATGTTATATTATAACTCAAATATGAATTTCATTTCATATTTTTCAACCAAAAAAGTTGC
Organism: Symmerus nobilis; assembly: GCA_027564815.1. Classification (NCBI taxonomy): domain Eukaryota; kingdom Metazoa; phylum Arthropoda; class Insecta; order Diptera; family Mycetophilidae; genus Symmerus; species Symmerus nobilis. The sequence continues at coordinate 7,583 of JANTOP010036071.1, read as the reverse complement.
GCTAATCTGGGGGGACAATAAACCAAACGCCAAAGGTACCTTTCTTGCTGATCTATCCACGAAGGCCCACTTTCATGCTCTCAATGATGGGAGTCCTACCTTTTTTAAAAACATGGACAGGAAATTTGCTCATTCCTCTGTTCTCGATCTAACTTTCACTAACATTTACCCACAGGAACTCAGCTGGCAGACTCTTGACCACACTCTCGGAGGATCACACCACCTACCGATAAGCATAAGATCAGCCATCCCTTGTGCTGTAGAGGCTAGGAACAATCCATTCCTTAACCAGACTAACCTCTTAACCAGCATTGCGAATGTCTCTTTCTCCTCTGACGTTGAGATCCTTGAGCACACGCTTCAGAATCTCAGAAAAGAAGCTACAATGAAGCCCCCTAGCTCCAAAATGAGACCTAAGTCCTGGTGGAACAATGACCTATCCCTCTTATTTCGCAAGAAGAAGACAGCCCCGAACGTCGTTTCAACAAAACACCTAGTCCGGAACTTCTAGTGGCATATAAGAGGGATAGAGCTATTCTGGCCAGGAAATGCAAGGAAGCTCGACAAGAATCCTGGAACTATCTTATTGCTAAACTCAACCGATATGGTGCTCCAAAAACTACTGGCAAACGATTAAGAAACTCAACAGTAATGCACCTATAAATAATCTAAACTCTTGGAACAATGAAAACGACAGCGCTTTTCTCCAGTCGCTGAGTGCCACATACATTTCAAACTCTACTGAAAACATCTTTCTACCCCTTCCGCACAACATACCCAGGGTGAACCTCCTCAATGCCGAACTCTCGTCTTTTCTAAAACGGAAAAGCAAACCGTCTGCTGCCGGCCCGGACAAAATCACCTACACAATGTTAAAAGCTGTTTTTCAGTCTTCACCCTCGAAACTGCTAAACGCTTTAAATTCCTGCTGGCTCGAAGACCGAGTAGATGGAGAATCTTCAAGGTGGTTCCCATACTAAAGAAGAATAAAGACCCGTCAGTCTTTTCCAATTTCAGACCGATTTCGTTAATATCTGTAATGATCAAAACGATAAATTCTATCGTCAAGACACGAATCGACAACTGGATCAACATCGAATCCATTCTACCGACAAGATCTTTCGCCTATCAAAGCAACAAATCAACCACTCTCTGTATTAATGATATATTACAATCTATGCAAAAATTTCGTAGCGCCAATTACAAAATCTTTGTTGCATCCTTGGACATTGACAATGCTTATGACAGGGTCAATCTGTCTAAACTTGCCAAAATCCTCGCACGTTTGAAAGGCCCCGCCCATGAACTAAACTGGATGCTTGACTTCTTCCAGGAACGGACGCTAAGTCTGGGTAGGGAAAAAATCCAAATATGCAGTGGAGTCCCTCAAGGCAGTGCTTTGAGCCCGCTAGCGTTCAATCTTTATACGACTGGTTTCCACGTGCTGCAGAATGATAGAACGGCTCTTTTTCAGGTCTAAACTTGAATATGCGAGATCCTCCACCCTGAAGGCATCCAAAAGCGCCACCAAAAAAATTGAGACCGTACAAAATGCGGCCATTAGAAAATGCCTTGGTCTCACTCCATCCACCCCCCGGCAAGCTATTTATATTCTAGCCGGCGAGTTGCCACCACGTTTCAGAGCACTATATTTAACTGGTAGAGAATTAGCCAAAATCTTCTACTTCAATAATCCACTAAAAGAAACACTGAGTACTCCAGTCACGACACAATCATGCTACGACATCGCTTTTCAAAAATTAAGTCAAATGTTACTAAACATTTCAACATATAAGAAAACTTTACTTCCCCACAATATCACGATTGATACCAATTTTTTTGGATCCACAGGCTTCCAAAAGGCCAACACTCATCAGAAAACCCTACTCACCCTCTATAATGGTTTAATTGATAACCTCAAAGGTGAAGGTTACCACATCCTAGCTACTGACGCCTCCATCTCGTCAGAAATATCAAGCATGGCATGTGTGGACATCTCCTCTCCTGATCAGCAGGATCTTTACAAACGAGTCATGCGAAAGTTGTCATCTTTCAGTGCTGAACTTACGGCCATTTGTATGGCAATCGATTGGGCAATAAACCGCAAAATCTGTAACATTGCCATCCTTACTGACAGCCTCAGTGGTTGCACTGCTATTGCAAACAATTCGTGCAATCTACACATGAATAAACTAATGAGCCTCGTCAGGCCTGAAAATTGCAATGTCAGAATCATCTGGATTCCAGGTCATTCGGGGCTACCGGCAAATGAAAGAGCCGATGCCGCGGCCAAAAAAGCCATTAGCACCGGTGACATTACCCTACTCCCCTTTTCTCTTGACGAGGCTTACACAGCTATCAGTACAGAAACCTGGAGCCTGTGGCAACGTGAGTATGAGGGAATGTCCAGAAGTACTGCTCTCTTTTTCTACAAGATTTTCCCCAAGGTTGAACCAAAACCTTGGTTCCACAACTCGAATTGGACCCCGAGCTAAATCAAAACCCTTAACCGGATTTTCACCAACCACTCCTATAACAAAGCTTACCTACATAGAATTAACGCAATCCAGAGCCCTCTATGTGACACATGCCTGGTACCAGAAGATAATGAGTACCTATTGTTCAAGTGCGCTAAGTTCAATACCCTGCGAGCGAAATACTGCTTTTCGAAAGATTTCGAAAATCTACCTGATGCGCTTAAGAGTAGAAATCCGGGTACACTCCGACAACTGGTTGGTTTCTTGGAGACTGCACACATTTCGCTCTAATATCTTCGAATCTTCCTTTTATGACTCTTGTGTAGTTGTGCTTTGCGTTCGATGAAGTTTGAAGTAATGGAACGCACCCAATGTGTTTTTGATTGATGCTCGTTTCACCCACTACGAATAAGAGGATAGTGAAGCTACTGGCGATATACGGCACAGCTGCCAGGCCAATCTCAGCGCCGCTGTTGCGACGGCGGCCCTGATCAACTAATAATACAAAAAAAAAAAAAAATGCCAAAATCCTCAAATTTCAATTTCTGTTAGATAGATAATTAAAATTTTAGATTCGTAAATTGTATTATTTTCAAAGTTTTGATACAATTTATTGTAGGTAAACCTAAGAAACTTATATTTGCTTGTCAAGAAAATGAATACTCAATAAAACCTAATATAATAAATAAATAATAGAACTGTGTGTAAATTTCAGGCGCAATCCTAGATCAAGGTACAAAAGTTTGAACCCGTACGTGTGAATTAGGTATCCATTTGCGGTAGAGAGGCAAAACTCAGGATCTTTATTAAAATTCGTAAACGATGTGAATGGTAACCATGATATATAGCAATAGTGTCAACAACCAATTCAATTTTATTAGGCTTTATTAAGATCCTGAATATCCCCGCGTAATTCATTCTTGTTCGCGGCAATAGACGTTGAAGTTCCGGGTATTGAAGCTGAATGAGGTATATGGGAACCGCGCGAGGCCTTTGTATCAATTTGTGATACACTATTCGAAGCCTGCAAGGCTTCCCAAATTTGATCGTTTATAGATAAAAGTTTCTCGAGAGGTTCTTCCCTTAATGGTATGGAAGGGTGCGTTTCCTGTGTCAATGAAATGTTCGACTAAACTGGTGTCTCCCAAGTGCCCTTCTGCAGAAGCCAGAAATTCTTTTTGAACCGCTAAGAGCCATTCCGATTCTTTGTCGGTCAATATATGCTTTTCTAAAAGATTTTCGTCGGATATGACCTCAATCGGGCCTCACTGGACGAATTTAAAAGATTCTCCAAAAGTCCATCCCAATATGATATCGTGAGAGATTTGTGGAACTAATAAGACCGTCAGCTTCAATTATACTACCATCAGCTGTACTTATTTGTCGGTTGGAAATCTTTACATCTAATTCCGTCCGGGCGATTTATGATTGAGCTACCTGTCCCCTAATTACCGTGCATACTGCACAAGAATCGAGTAATCCGATCATTTTTTGGCCCAAAATTTCTATTTCCACATACGGGGGAATATCTCTGGGGTTGGACAGAATTATCATTGGGTCTTGCCTCTTAGATCTTAGGAGTTTTCGTCAGGTATTTGCGTAGAGGTTGGGGTTGTTTCGGATATTGTTCGCATGAATAAAGGGGTAATACATTGGTTTGGTCCACCCTCCCCTTTTACAGCAATGAACCTGTCGCCCGTTTCCCGTGCAATATGAATAACTACTTTTAACCACGCCTTTATTACGACATGAAAAGCAAAATAACCCTTTTCGCTGTTCCCTACAATCGCGCCATCTATGGCCCGTTTTAGAGCTATTCCAGCACAAAATATCGCGGTTATCGCAACGTTTCTCAGTGAATTTAGAATCCCTCGGTTTCGGGAAATGGCCTCAACATCCGTGGGGTATGGCTCCTCATTCTCAATAACGGTAATATTTCTTCTACCACGTTTTGGATAGTTACCCTCAGAACGATCAATATTAATACGGAAGCTGTCAATACGTTGACAAGTCTCCAATAAAACCTCTAGAGAAGATATTGCGATGGGTTCTAAAGTTGTAGATTGGTTTGGATGCATGTTCTTTTGTTATATCAGATAATATATTAACAAGATGGAGCTATATTTACAAGATGAGGGAGTAGGTTTAGCCAAAACTTTCTAATAAGGCTGTCACCCACTGTTCCTAAAGTGCCCGCCAGCTGCTTAAGGTACCGGTAGAATTCTGACTGGCGCTTGTCTCCCATTTGCTCGTCGGAAATTAATCTTTTTATGCGAGTTTCGATGGAAAGTAAGTGTCGTTCGATCAGAGTTGTTTTCAGTTATATGTATTGTTTTATGTATTCCAGTAAATCGGTAATCGATTCCGCTATATCATGAAGCAAAGACGCTATAACATAATTATATTTACTGGGTTACACCCGACAGCGAAAACATAGCCTCCGTCCGGATTTGCGGGAGAGTTAGCCCAAAAAGGAGGTAATTTTAAGCTAACCGGATTAATTTCTTGTAAGGGAGAGCACCGAGATGCTCCACCATCTGATACGATACGATACCTCCACGTCGATGGAGAGTATAGATTGTAGAAAACAAGAGTTCAGTACCACTGATCGGGAGAGTCCCCAGATAGATGGACCATTGGCCATTAGACTGCACGCCACTCACCTAACCATACATTGATTTTGAGATAAGATTTGGGTAGAACATCGATATGGTAAATCGCTGACTGATATCTCGTTCGTTGGCTATTTCAAAACATGCTGTTTTGTTGGCTTAATTACCAGATACACAAATTTATATCTATAATCAGGAGACATTACGGAGAATATTCATAATACCACAGGTCATTACTCTTCGCCAAAATGTGTAATCATTTTTCATTTTTTTTTTCTGTTCATTTCGAGGTGTTGCAATGTCATTGATTTCTAGAATATCGAGATAAATAATAACAATAAAATACAAATAAAGAAACGGTTGAATTGTTCGTTCGGTGGCGGCTTTCCATCCAATATTCCGCATCATTTGATAAATCTTCATTATTTTCCATCTCCTCGGATCGAGAAATGTTATGTGGAGAAGAGACAAGGAAAGAAAAAAATGGTTACATGGAACAGTTATGTTTAAAATGAATTAAAGACGCGCCACGAAATATTCGATTCGACGATGAAGAAGAAGAGATCCAAAAAGTGGGAAATAAAAAAAAAATTCTCACAAAATAATTGATTCGGTTGCACGGTTTATAATTTGCTCTGAATATTCCTCATAACGAATTTGTTTTTTTCTTTTCCTCGCTTAAGATCTGTTACAAAACAATCCATTCTGTCTCTGATGTAACAGTTATACTTGTTAAACCATCTCTGGAACCATAAAGAATGGAAATTATAATTGAAAGAAATTTCTGTTTGAATACAACGGATACGGATAGTCTTTTGTATATCGAATCGAGTCGAGAGCACAGAATACAAGAATAAAGCAACTGTTTGTTAACTTGTATTTTTATTTTCCCATATTTCTTACATAAGACAGATTTTAAATTCCTATTTGAATGATGACTGAATCCAGAAGATGATGCATTATTTTGAATCAAAATCGAATGAAATTAAGAGGGATGCTATTCTTCGTGTGTCCACTTATATCTGGACCCCATGTAACACCCAAGTGTTCTTTTTCTACTATATATCAGAATGTTAGGGGGCTAAGGACAAAGTTAAAGAAATTTAATTTAAATATGTTAACATCGAATAATGATGCAAGTGTGTTATGTGAAACTTGGCTGAATAAGGGACTGAACAAGTTGACGTTTCGATAAACGATAATCAATAAACGATAAATGATCAAATATAGCTTATCGTTTATCGAAGCGTCGAACTTGTTCAGTCCCTAACTCAGTCCAGAGCGCTGAATTATTTAATGATAAATTATCATTATATAGGTGTGACAGATCCACACTTAATAGTTGTTGCCATCCGCTCCGAGTTTTTACAGTGAGCCGGTTGAGCTACTTGATTCCCAACAATTGGAGATTTTATGTATCAAAGTTCAGCTTAAGAGTAAGAAGTTATTCTTTAGTCAGATAAATCACACGTGGCTAACTTTCAGGAGCGCGTCGTTCACCTTGCATGGTCGAATTATCCTGATGACATTTTTGTTTGAAAGAGTGATTTCCCACTTTCTAAGGTTGACCAAATACCATTATCCGATAGAGATAAAACTAAACGTAGATATCGGTAATTCCGGATCTTATTTTATGATAGCGAATTTCGAGGCACTAAATCAATATTTGGCTGATATTGAATGGTGCCATGTTCTTGGTGATTTTTTTTTTGTATAAGGGTTGAAAGAGGGAAAACATTAATGAACATGTACCACCTCTTTCTTCACATCGGCCTAGAAGATCTTTGTGAGTACCCAGTCAATTTTGATCGATCAGACAGCCTCTACCAAGATTCTTGACAAAGTTCAAGATCTCGCAGAAATTGGTTTGTTTGATTTGGTGAGGGTAGGGGAAGTCATTACCAGGCGAGATCCATAGGGTCCTCATCCTCAAGCTCACAATGACCGGTAAGAAATCAAACTAGAAGTCTCAGGTCTGCTCTGCTAAATTTAAGCACTTCCACTGCTTTCTTTTTACTTATATTCTATGAAATTTCTGGAGTGGGAGTCTATGCTAAGCAATTGGAATTGTTTTACCTCTCCCATTCTTCCATCTTAGATTTAAAATTGCCCAGACTGAATCCGCAGAATGGTTCAGGTCCTACAAATATGGTCTCTGACCACTTCTTTGCTAGTTCGTATACCTTCTCATTATCTTCGACACCTTCGTGTCCCGGTACCCAGAGAACTGTTAATACACAATTCTTTCCTTGGTTGTTCAGGATTTTTCGGCATTCTAAGCCAAGCTTGGATTTAAACGTCGAAGAATTAAGAGCCTTCAATGTTGCCTGACTATCTGAGGCGATAGCTATACGCTTTCGTCGCAGATAATTCATCCCGAGGTACCTCCTTGCACATTCTTCAATGGCATGAATCTTGGCTTGAAAGACTGTGGCCATGGCTCCCATTGGGATCCAGGCTCTAATGCCGGGTCCGTAAATTCCAGCCCCCGTGC
>JANTOP010036060.1:0-11125 GCA_027564815.1 Symmerus nobilis | reverse complement strand
CGAACACTTTAAGAAACTTTCGATATATTTTTCATAAGTTCTTAAGTTTCTCTAAGTACATTGTGATTAGGCCTTTAAATGGAAAAAAATTTTCATGACAATTTAACGATCAGAAAATTTAATCAAAATTTGGAAATTTAAAGACATTTCATTTTCAAATAAATTGAAATCTACAATTTGGATTCAAGTTGAATCGGTATCATTGGCACCATAAGAATTTTATTAGATAAAAATCTCAAGAAAATTGAATCAGACTGCAATTCAGGCTTACCCCGTTCGATCGTTTGTAAACATTCGAACAGGATTACAGACATTTGAGTCGGTCGATAATTTCTGGTATATCTTCGAAATGCATATCAGGTTCCATAGGTTCGAAGAATGACAGAGATAGGACAAGTGAAGAAAACAATCATTTGAAAAGGAATTTAACTGGAGCAACAGATATTCATAAATTGAATATTGTTACGAATATTGAATCTTAAAGGGGAAATCTCATAACGTAATTCAAGACTAACTAAGCAGGGTAAAGCATTTCTGTGTACTGGATATGGGCCTTAATGAACCTTAATCTCGGAGTTGCTTCCGTGTATTTCTCATTATATTCCCAAGATAACTCAATGGTCCTGCCTTCGCAATTAGATAGAGAAACTTAAATTCTAATAAATTAAAAGTGCGGAAAACTGTAATTGGAAAATGGTGCAAGGCTCGGGCAGATACATAGTTTCAATTTTCACGATTTTAACTTTAAACAATTTTTCATGGATTTATTATAGATTTATTAACATTTATATAAATTTTCAGACTTTCTAATCCAGACCATTTTCTGATTTTTCCATATTTATTTCTGTTCTTCACGTCTTCTTCACGTTTAAAATTGCCTGACTCTTTCTGACATGCTTCCAATATTTTCTGATTTTCGGGGATTTCATCCCAGGTTTTTTATCCTATTTTTTATTAGCCAATTTATGCAAAATTTGGGAGCAGTGGGAGTTTATTGCGCATCATCTTCTCTGCGAATTTGATGGCATGCGTATAATTCGCTAAAAAGTTATAAGCGGCAATGTAATTTAATTTTTTATTTCCAAATTATCTACATAAATTTCGTTACCGAAATTATGGTATCCATCCTTTAAATATATCTAAGAAAATTCATATAATTTTATTTCAACTTTAATTTTTGGTTACACGTGTATCTTAGGCACGCATACCAGATATTATTCGAGAACTTCTTCTATACATTATTAGATAATAATATCGTTTGTGACATAATGAATCCAATAATATCCTTTTTATACATAAAAAGTTATAAAAAGTTAATTTATTTGTCTGCGAAAATGGGGTAATGGTTTCATTATTATTATTTTTATTGAGGATAAAACTTTTCCATCGAAAAGTTGGTACAATATGATAGCAGCTCCTGCTCTGATTATGGTCATTCCCGTTTGATGTCTGGGTAGATATCGCCAACAAAATAACTTCTTCTCCGGTAGTGTTTCTCCACTAAATATAATATTTTATCCATTTACATTATATATTTTGTAACATGTTTAAAATGTTATGTCGTGGAAATCAACGAAACTTGTACGTGATATTGTACAAATCACATCCGGTTAGGTAATAATGTGAGAGATGTCATATGTATGTTCGGAGGAAAACTTTCTTCTTCAAATGGCAAAATAATATGAAAGTTATGTATCTCACATGGATGTGAAGAAAGGAAACATTTAATAGGATATCTGAAACATTAACAAAATTTAATATTAATAAAATGTAATACAATTAGAAAAGTTGAAAAAGGTCATCAATGTTTATATTGTATTTACAAGGAATTATGAAATTTTGATCATTTTTATATCGTAATATCCAATAGACAACAGATAATTTCGTCCTTCCTCAATTCCCTTGATTTTTTTAAACAAATTTTGCATAGATGGTTAAACCTCTATAATCTAACTTCAATTTCATAGATATTTTATATTTTTAAATTTATTATGAAAAACTTTTATTCAACCATCTGTAAAATTGGTTTTCTATTTGCCTGATATTCGCTTCCAGAAATTTTTTACTATCAAATTGTTGCAATAAACAACATCCAGAAATCGATATACAAAATCGAGGGTAAAAAATCATTTCGATCCTTGAAAAACCCCGACCGGCGATTCATAATAAAATCAAATATTATCCAAATTGTTGAGAATTGATGTTTAATAAACGGAAGTGACTCGGTAAATGTTTGACAATTTTTAATTTTGCTAGGAAATTACAATTGTTATCTTGTAGTTTGAAGAAAGTTTTATAAAACTCTCCATCCCATTTATACATTGTAGGTCAATAATTTTGCTAACTTATTTTATTTAGTTGTTTCGAGAATACTTGAACTTTTCGCTGAATTGAATTATTCCTTATAAAACCTAAACTTAAAACACTGTTTGCATACATTATATTACAATGTCGTTAAAGTTCAGAGAAACTTTTTAAATTTATGTAATAGTTAACGACACAACTGATAACGGTATAACTACAAATTTTAGTTGTGGGGTCCATGCAAATTTCCATCCATCCCTTTCCGTACAATTTTCTATTCCGTGTATATTGTACAAGATTAAAAGGAAAACCTTTCATTTTTACGAAAAATGTCAAGTTGGAGGTATACCATTTTTAATGAATCTCTTTAAATGGGTTTTACCGCCTACCTAGCAGTACTGATTAGCATTATAAAGCGTTGTTGTAAGGAAAATAAGGGAAAACATATCTAGAACACCTTATATTCGTATAATCATTATTTGATGGTAAGTTAGGTATATAATAAACGTGGGAAGATCCATAAATGTACGCCAAATCCAACATAATAAATTTGTGGAATGGAAATTGTTTCTAAACCCTTTGTTGTCGGATGGATAAGGTTTGATATAGAGACATCTCAGGAAAATAAAATCTGTGGGCTGTGAGTAAGTTTTGTATTAGATATTAAAATCTGACAATGTCATGTCAAACATTAATTGATATTTTACAAATTATTTTCTGAAGCGTTCCCGAATTTGTATTTCAACAAAAAAAAATAACAAATGCTAAATTGTATGATTCTTAACTCTATTAGCGCTTAAAAGCTCAATTTTACGGTACTGATAACCACTCTCAGGGGAAAATGGGTTAAATTAATATATCTAAATTTATTATGACTTTATATTCTTGATGAGATTATTTTTGGAAAATATAAATTCCTTAGAGAATTTAATTATTAGTTATACGTGTTTTGTTATCAATAATCAGATTCGTCAAAACGGCGAAGGCGTTAGAAGAATTTTATATTTAGCCAGTAATTATCATCTATCTTTTATAAGCCATAACTAACTAATCATCTTTCTGAATACTTATAATAGATATTTTGATAGATCTATTAATTTTCCTGTACCAAACTATAGTTGCTTTTGGCATTGAAAGTATGTCACATACGTCCAAACATATACTTTACCGTATCACTTCTCCTGGTATAGTAGACAACCCCGAAACTCTATTATTAGCCGACATTTGAGACCAATTTGCTACGCCTATCATTTTATACATTCCATTTCCTTTTTTCTCCATCCCCTCTCTCTTCCCTTATTACCTCTGATTACCTCTTGCCCCTCGCTTCCCTCCCTGTTTCATAAATACTAGCCCAAATTATTCCACCAAATTGTTCAAAATCTTGTATAATTCACAAAGTTATGAAAATAATCTTTCAATATTAACGTGATATCTTTTTACCATTTTCGCAAAACATAATTTGAAGATGCAAAAAATCATACCAAAATTGTAATTAAATGTGTCAATCAAGAAGATGAACTCTATTATCTGCTTAATTACAAAGTGGATACCGTCACACAAGTTAAGTAATTCCTTACAGGTTTCCAATTAATGAACTAGGATTTGTTTTCCGTGCCAACCATATTGAGAACGTTCTCAACCTAGTTGTCCCTAGTTTAGTGTGGACTAAAGTCCTAGAGATCTGTCCATGATCCATAATTTTGAAATAAAACTAAGAATAAATATTAGGCGGATATGCGGTAACAGATGGCTCTCAACCGGAACAAAGTTAGAAAAATGTCTAGAATTGTGGAGAACAAGATGGAAATAATCAAGCTCGAAATATTTGGACATGATCGGATCGGACAAAATTACTTGTTACCGCCGGAAATAAGTTACTAAGTCCGCGCCGGAAATATCCGGGGAATATTTGAAAAATGTTGAGAATAATAGGAAAATACTAAATACCTAAATAGCCGAGTAGATGTTGGCAAGTTATAAAGTCGGGTATGGTCGGTAAAATGTACGAAAAAGTTCTCGAAAGTTCGGATAAGGTGGACTAAAAGTTCAGGTGGATTATCGAAAAACATCACCAATATTGAATATTGAACTTTTTATATTTAAGAGTTTTAATTTAATTGATGACTTTTATATTACTACACTCTTCAGAATTATTGAATTATTAACAGGCATGGTCGTGGTTCTCCAAAGCTTCCGGACAACGTTTATAGCCAGCCAATCAATATTTGGTAAAATTTTTGTTTTTAAATGTTTGAGCAAATGATTCAAATGATTATCAATCGCTCCCAAGCTCATGATTAATCTCAATCTACAAAAATGAGTAATATCTATTTATGGTCACTACCATGAAGTAAGGGATTACGTTTATGCACTGATGCGGAAGGAAAGTCGTGGAGCGAGGTGAAGATTTAGGTACAAAACCGATTAAGATAGCAATACTTTGTTGATACCTTATTGAAGTTATTCAAATTGAGCATTTCATTGTATATGACGGCCTGCATAAAGTTCTTTCCACTAACGACCTGCATCCCAGTTCAGGCTTAAAATCACAGTTAAAGTACGGTTATACTTGTACGGTGTCTGTAAGTATAACCATAATCAGTGTCTGAATGAGGGATATTTTCCGAATGCGTGGAAGGAAGTAGACGTGACCCCCTTACTTAAGTCCCCGAACAAAGTTAGATCGGATACTGTCTCATACCGACATAATTTGCTTGTTAAAAGTTATGAGTAAACCATTTGAACGAATGATTGTCCAACATATGAATGATAAAGTTGCAAATGGGGAAGTATACGACTCCTAGTTTGGTTTCACTGTGAGGATGCCTGGATCAGAGGATTTTAAAGGTGCGTTTGATAATTTAAGATGATGGTATCGCATATTTGAAAAACTGAGATAAATTGAATGTGATGAGATCAACTTGTGGATGACTTATTTTGGAAATAAGTCCGCGTGTTTTAAAGGTATGAATGGAGAAGTATGGAATGATGTTGTGAGGGGTGCCCACAGGGTTCAATTTGCGGGCCATCGATCTGGAATTTGCTGATTGTGTTAAATATGTGTGAGTGTAGAATAGTTAAATTTGCGGATGATTTATTAATTATTGTTGAGGGTATTAGTCGTATGGAAATAGAAAGGAGAGGGACTGTTTAGTTACGATGTATGACTGCTTGCAGTGATTATGTTGGTGTGGAAGGGTCTGGAAGGAGGAAAACTGACTATGTTAATCAAAGGGCATATTGGCCCATTATTGCTGCTTGGGTTAGAATACAATAGAAGTACTGAAAAGCAGCATTTCCTACAAGATCAGGAAAGGTATCGGGGGACACAGACGTTCTGTCGAATACAGTGTTAGGGCAGATGAGTGTAAATGAACGCAAGGTACATGTCTTAGATAAAATGCTTGGGATATGGCAGCAAAGATGGGATGAAAGTGTGAATGCTAGTAGGACTACGTTTGAGTTCATTAGGTATGTAAAATTTGGGAGACAGTGCAATTGGTTTGACCCGGATCTGTACCTTGGTTGTCTGATAACCGGGCATGGCAAGATCAAACAATTTCTGCACAAAAGTGGTCCACCCAGTGTGTGTGGTGCTCCGGTTGAGTCTGTAAAACTTTTGATTGGTGAATGCGTATGATATATATATGATGATATAAGGGATTTAGATGGATGCGGTATTAGTATGATTGGGGACGAATTGAATTTCAGTGGTGTGTGTGTGTGTGAATATCAGAAATGTCTGAATGTGTTTTACGAAGGCGTTGTTCACTAGGAGACTAAGTCTAATGAATACGTGAGTGATAATGGTGCTAACGCAAGTGAGGTTATGTCTTGGCGATCATGGTCGCTGGGAGACGCTTTGAGGATTGGAGCCCTCACGTTCCTGAGCTGCTCTAGCAGTGCCTAAAGAGTTACAAGATCCTTACTGTAGTAACCTCCTCAAGTGGCTGCGATAATCTCACCAGAGATCCAATTCTCGTACCACGGGGGGCTTTCGCTGGCCCCGGATGGGAGCAACGTGGTGGTTGTGGTTAGCCTGTGCCAATCTTGCAAGTGAGGGAGGCGTGTTGAAACACCTTACGGCAGTGTTTTCCAAACTTTTTTTGCATGCGCCCTCCTTTTAACTGAAAAAAAGAGGCGCCCTTCTACCGAAAATTATAAAATATGCTTTATTATATTAAAAAAAACTACAGTGATCAACTAAAAAGGTGAATTTGATTATAAAATTTAAAATCTTTATCTATCTATTCTTCTAAATCAATTTCATCTCCTTCAATATACTCTCTGTCCGACACAATACACTTATGCGAACGTTCTTTTAAACCCTCGAAACAGCCAGAAAATTTCTTTTCCGGGATGGCCTTCAATACCTTCTTCAATTCGGCTTTTATCTCGTCAATCGAGTCAAAACGGTATTCCCGGAGCGGTCTTTTCAGGACAAATTTCGAAATTCTTTCAATCAGAACCAATTTCGTAAACTCAGGGGGATGCAATTTCGGATTTTTATCAGAGTTAGTTAAACACGGAGCTAGAAGTCACACGGTGCTAGATCAGGCGAATACGCTGGTTGCGGAACGATACTGGTCGAGTTTTGGGCGAAATGGTTTCGAAGAACCAAAGTGGAACGGTACATTATTGTGGTGCAAAAACCAATAGTTGTTTGCCCATAAGTCTGGCCTCTTGAGACGAATATCTTCAGACAAACGACGCAAAACGCCCAAATAATATTCCTTGATTTTTGAGCGACTTTAACTCGATTTCTAGGGCCTTGTCTCATTTTTTGCACGATATTTGCTCGATTCGTTGGTTATTTCCGAGTCTCGCGCCCCCTGCAAGAGCAACGCCCCCCGCTCCCTAGGTTTTGGAAAACTCTGACTTACGACCACGTAAAACAATAAATTTCTGTAAGTAATTAGCTACCGATGCGGAATTAACGATGCGGAACCAATAAATTTCGCATAGGTGCCACATGCCACAAGTATCGGTAAAATAATTCGGTCATATAAATATGGTAGTAATGCCCGTCGCTTTACATAAATTTTGGTGGCAGCGGTGGGGACTATCGTTATGGTCTCGTTACATCAGTAAAAGCTGTTTTTTACATAATGTTAGTTAAAAATTTGCATATTTTATTCAATTACGTAGGTTTATGAACTCATTGATATAGTTAGCTCATCCTGATACGACATCTAACTTCGAATACAGCTTTATATTCGATGGTATATGTGTGGTGGGCGATCGTGGAGTTAATAAGATTTAATTAATCTTTAATTAAATCAATTATCTTTCATTCAACATAAAACTGTTGTCTTCCATATGACAGTAAGTAAACAATGAATCGAAAACCCCAATAAGCAACCATATTCTGGGTTGACAAATAATACGTATTCGATTGTAGTACAGACGATTCCTTGGAGATGTGGCTACCAACCACGACCAGAAAATTTAACTTTAATCACCTTCCCCTGTATATACCTACTTATGTAATATGATTTATGTAAAAAAAATTTGCGTATATAAAAAATTTTTATGATAACACTGATGCCCAATTCAATTTACATAAAACACCATAAATCATAATGCTTGTGGAAATGTGACAAAAAAATGAAAATTATTTACGAGAAAAGCATTCACTTGTGAACAAATTTTCCTTCCTTTTTTTTATTACATATTTTCTTCTTCTCTTTTTTTACTACTGCTAACTCCTATATATATTCTACCAATTATTATATCAATGGAAAACCCATTTTTATGCAGGGACAAAGATTAGGGGGTAAATAACATAATTTAAATAAAACAACACCGAACAAAATCACTCGGTTGATTTTAGTAGATTTGTAGATAGTAAAAAATGAATTTTGTTGATTTATAAATTTTTATTGTTATTAAATTAATTTTACAATTGATTCTTAAATATATCCTATAATTACGAATTAAAAATTCATTTCAAAATCTTATTATATAAGTAAAAATGTATAATATTTGTAAGTAGATGTCGTTCTTTTTTTCAGTGAATGGAAGAATATAACAAGAAAGTTTATTTTTTAAATATTGTTATTATATTGTATTATTTTTATCATTCTGATTATTTTATGAATTTTAATAAAACTTCAATGGAGCGAAATTCTTTTTGATGATATTTGGTTGGTTTGACATTTATACGGGAGAAAATCGTTAAGGTAGAAAAGTTTCATTCAAGATTAACTTTCTTAATGGGATTCAATGTTTTTTTTGATTATTCAATATTCTAAAATATTATCGAATAATTGTTTATCAAGTGTTAGAAACAAAATGTTCATAAGAATGAAGTTTTGTTTTATTGGATTATGAAACCTAAATTGGAATAAAATTTGATGTTTTTGCGTATTAGAAGTTAATCCATCATTTCAATAGAGATTCTTAAAATTAGTGTTGCTACTTAATTCCGAAAACTCCGAATATATAGATTTGCGATGTTATTTAACAACCATTTTGCAGTAGAATTTTTTTACACATCGATAAACGAATTTTAGTCATTAAACTCCTTCTCTTTTTCCATAAACCATTAGACTATTTAAGTATTAGCACATCTCCAGTTCATTAGTACTTGAAACATTACCACCTACCCCAACGACCTCATACATAATTCCATCATGATCCATCCCCATCGCATATACATTTGAATGTGGATGAGTTAGCATAAACGCTTTTATATTAAAATCAAATCTATATTATAGATGAGTTTATATACCATTATTATATCCGAATGGAACGTTTTATGGAGTTTCATAGACCGAATACCATATTGGTTTTATATATTACCGTTCTGAGTAGATACATCCAGACTCTACTTATCGTCTGGTATCAGTTACTGCTAAATATTTGGAGGCCATTTCGAAACAAACACAATGTGAGGTTTAGTTGTATTTTCCTATCAGAATTTTCCTCCTGTAAAATACCTTAATAAAAATCAATTTTCTGAAAAGAAGGGAAAATTTCATAAATATTAAATTTTAAATATTTTATTATACATCTGCATTTTATTATTATCGGCTAGAAATATATATGATGGAAATGTCTGGCAAAACTATCTCTTGGTTGGAATTTTAAATTTACATTTTTCCCTCATTCGGATGTGGTATATTTTCTTTTTTTTTTTTATTCAAAAGTAAGTTATAAGTTTCTCGCAAATAATGCAACTCTACAAAGTTTTCATCTTAATTTATTTATTATTTAATTTTGAGCGAAGTTTTATCATAAACTTAGTCAAAATACGTACATTTTACTGACAAAACTACTTGTAGTCGTTATGAAAAATCATTATAAAACAGTAGGAGTATAATTAGCGGTAATCTCTTTCCGTATATTTTATTTTTGTTAATTAATCATACTTAGAATATACCGATTGGGACATATTCTCTGATTTTTAACTATAAGACAAAAATATCCCCAACCGGGAAGATCACGTCTGTGAAATATGCAACCATATGCAAAGTGCAGGGTTGTTGGAAAAGCAAAATATTAATTGTATGCCAAATAAGCTAAGCTGGGTGAAGGGGGGATTAGCTGATGGTTATGAGACCAAGGCACAAGTTATGGCCCACCAGGCCAGAAAATATTGTACCTCGGGCTCAGGAGCACCCGATAGAGACACTTACATCTGCTAGATTGTCCTCTAGCGGCCTGTTAGGTGAGTGAGTGAAACGTGGGGGCTGTGGTGACCTATAACGCGGGTAGAGTTTTAGTGTTATCCACGGAAATGCATTGGATTGTGGCATTCAGTTTCCTATGATCCTAGGGGATCCGTGTCTTGAAATGTGTACATACGGAAGGCACGTTAAACAAAAAGACAATTCTATAAGACAAGTCTAGTCCAGTCGAATATAGCTTACGACTAGTTTAAGTCAAACTAGCAAATGTTTTGGTACACGTTGAACACGTTCATTCTCAGCAACCATTGAACGTATCCATTCCAACTTGATGGATAGTTGACAAGTGACTTTAAAGTTTCCGCGTCAATCATGGAATGTGGCTCATTCGAAAATTGTATTATCTTATTTGGCCTGCAAAAGCGCGGCTACGAAAGAGGCGAATCTTTCAAATGTTGCGGTCACTGAAAATCACACGAAACTTTGTTTATCGGTAACGTGAAGTTATTTGAGGAATTCGGCCGACCGCACATTGTGCGAACGCTACAAGTCATCAAAGTCGTGGAGAATCTAATTTGTCGAAATCCGCTGTGCAAGCAGAAAATCATGTCCCGGAAGATGAATATCAGCAAAGGGAAGAATGTCGCGCATCTTAAAATGTAAATTGGGAGTATGTGCATACAACAGACACACCGGCCACTTACTCACAAAAACATTGAGTTCAATGAAGGCACCATCCAGTTTCTGTGATGGACGGGTAGTGAATCGCGGTCGCTGGGGTCACCGAGCTCTGTTTCTGTGAGAAAAGTGCGTAAACCTTGATGAAAATGTATCAAAGGAACGTTTTTGAGAAAGTTCTGGAGCCCCTCAATAAAACACTATTCACAAATAAGCCGTGGACCTTTCAGCAAGACTTCGCTCCAGCTCATAACGCTAGAAACGACTCGAATATGACTAAAACCATTTCCACGGATAATTGGCCCTATCCCAGACCGTCTACAAACCACAAGCCATCCATCGGATATAGTGAATAAAAAACAAGAAAAAACTAGTATTAAGTATTAACAAAAGATGTAACTGGAAGGAAAAACTTGTTCTAAAAGGAATTACTTAAAGTAAAGAAGATAATCAAATGCTTTAATTCAGTGGCGCCAATTCAAGAAATTCTTGCGGGGGGCAAGGAAATT
>JANTOP010036049.1:0-11129 GCA_027564815.1 Symmerus nobilis | reverse complement strand
GGTTCGAACTTAGGCCCTCAAGTTATAGGATTTTAACAAAAAGTAGTAAACCTATGTTAGTATAGGTGTAGCCCTATAGGTATAGGTGTGCTTTTTCTTACCTAGGTTAGTATAGGTGTGCTTTTTATGGCCTTAGTATGGTCTATTAACCGTATCAAACACAACTTGATAATTTGAGAATGCAGTTTTTATATATCGCTCACATATTGTAAAAATGAGATATCTTGAAAAAATTAGATATTGAGATAGAAAGGTTTTAAGTTTTGTGTTTTCTCAAATTCAATGCAAAATGCAGTGTTTGGCAAGGGTATTTTTACATTTTATTTAAGAATTATAGGTTTTTTTTTTTATTTTTTCCTAATGTGAAATAAAGTTAATATATTTTTGAATCTAATTCAAAGAAAATCTCAAAATCATAAAATTTTAAGTTATCTAATTTTTGCAATATGTGAGCGAAGATCCCATATAACGCGGTACGAATTCATTCAATTTGTATGAATTCTAAGCTTCTTATAACACGGTTTCCATATAACGCGGTGAGAATTAATCGCGTTATAGGAGACTCAATTGTATCACCTTAAAATTAACTAGAAGTCATTGACTTTGTTTTGTTTTCTGCCTCTTTTTTCTTTTCTTCCTTTCTTTCCTTTTCATTTCTTTCTTTTTTTCTCTTTTTTCTTCTTTTTTCCCGGCCTCCCGCCTCTTCGTCTCCGTGTTAATGCGCCACTGGTGTATAGCCCCACGTTTTTTTTGCCGAAAATGGAAAATTTTGAGAATATACCTTTTTATCAACTAAAATCATAGCCCTTGAACGAATACAAAATTTAAAATGATTTTAAGCAATTAAAGTAAGTCAATTAATTCTCAATGTAAAATCCCTATATAAATTTCTATCGTGAAATTCGCACTTAAATTTTTCTAAAACTGCTGAGAAAAGATGCAATGAAAGTTATAAATATCGAATTGTACGACTTTTAAGAGTGTATATGCCTAGTTTAAGAACTCTATTTGAAGGAATAATGAAATTGCATAATACTTTCCTATCGACTATAATAAAGACCCGAATTCCTACAAATAAATGATTTTCTATGTCTAATGAGATGTAATCTATTTTCGATCGTTTTTAGGAACGCAACTAAAATATACTAAGACTAGACAGGAGCTAAAAAATCGGTGCATTGCCAAGCAATGGGTTGGATTAGGATTGCAAGATACTTTAAGAACATTATTTAATAAGCATTATAGGAGAGACTCGAATCTTATAGAATTTTTATAGTCGACCTTTGGATTATTTCTCGAAAATTTTATAATTTTGCAAATATTTCTGGTATCGTTTTCTCTTCTGACTGTTCGCAATTTTTTTTGGAATTTTTTTTTTTTTTGTACATTTTGAAATTCTATTGCATTTTTATGATTTATTATTTTATTTTGTTGTTAATATTTTTTATTCTCTTGCAAATATTTTTGAAAAAAAATTTTTTTGAACAATTTTTGACAAGAATATTGTATTAGTAGGTTTTCGCATTTCTTGTTGTCTAATTCTTATATTTTAAATTATATTTCTTATAGGTAGGTATAATAAAAAATTGTTTTGAAATATGACTTTTTTGGAATATTCTATTTACAAATTTGTTTAACCAATTTCATTTGAAAATATTTTGCTATGCTTCTTTTCATATTTCCAATTCTTCTTCTCCACTTTTGAAAAATTATCTTGACGATTTTTTAATTTATTTTATATTATAAAAGCGGGTAAATTGCATAAAAAATACGACACGTATGCCGGGAACCACCAATAAATTACTATTATATAAATTAGGAGACGTACATTTTAATTATGTTATCAAGTACACAAACCCCAGATACAGATTCCCTAGGGATTCCTAGGGATTACTGATACCGGATAGCTAGTTTAGGAACCCATCTTTATACCGATAGCTAAAAAGGGGGAAGGAAATCATAAGAAACATATTTGGTTCAAAGTTCTAAATTTTATATTGGAATCAGAATAAATGATAGGGATGGAAAATAAATTTGAAAACGTATAAAATTATATCTAAAACTATAAGCTTTCCTTAAGCAAATTTCAAAATTGATGCAAATTCATTTAATCGGATTCAAAATAAATTTCAGAACTCCCAACTTTAATTTTAAAATCTTTCGGTAGGCTTTGCTATTGTTTAGAAAGCTTATGGTACAGAAAATTCAAAATGTTGTTAACATAAAATTCTTTAAATAAAAAATAGACTTCCAAACGTATTAACTTATATCTAAAACTACGGCTTTCCTTGAGCTTTTAAGTTTCGGCAAACTTTTTAAGGAAAATTTCAAATCTGATTTACATTTAATTAATCGGATTCAAATTCAAAATTACCAACTTAACTTTAAAAGATCTAGCTTTTCTATTGTTTAGAAAGCTTTTGATAGAGAAAATTTCTAAATTTTGTTAACTTGTTAAATTGATTTCAAAACGTATAAAATTATATCTAGAATTAAAAGCTTTTTATTGAGCTTTTAAGTTTTTAGTGAGCTTCTAAAGAAAAGTTTCAAACTTAATTAATGAAGTGAAAACAGATAATAAATTAATTCTTAATTAAAAATTAAAAATTTATTAAAAATGAATTAATTTGAAAATTTATCGACACTATCGAATTCAATTTTTCAACTCCAATTCTTGAGATTGTCTTATTTTTAGCTTGTGAAATGCGCAACATGCATAAGATTTAACATAAACGCTGTATGTGCCTGTCCCTATTCAGAGAGTTTTAATTGGTTCAGAAGAAGTAAGGGGGGGAGGGGGCAATATATTGTTCCATTTTATTAACTTAATTGATGGTCAATGTCATATGTCATTTTAGTGTTCACCCACTTTGATTTATTTTGATAGAAATTTTGCAAAAATTTTCGATTATCTTGAGAATTCAAATTTGTAAAATCTGAAATTTTGATAGAAGCCTTTTTTATATCACAGAACAAAATAAGAGGGTAGCCCGGGTAAATTTGATAAGTTAGTTTTTAAGGACCACCCTAATGTATATATTATATTATGATAAACTTATTTAGACTTTCCTTTATCCATCTGTCTGGAATAATTGATTAAAAAATAGGAAAAGTTTCCCTTCTAAATTCGGACAAGAAATATTTATTTTTGGGATATAAAGCAATATTTGTTATTAATTAACAGACAAGTCATGCTTAATTTAAGACAAAATTTGTCATCGAAATTTTAACCGTACGGTTTTTTAGGTAAATAGACATATATATAACACATAGACATTAAAAGAAAAAATGAAATCGAAATTTAAATTTAAATTTCATGCAGCCAAATCCATAACTACTAATCCTATAATTAAATTCTACAAACTTAAATATTTTACAAAAGAATCTTTCAGAGTTGAATAACTAATTGTTTTACTGAAAATATAAATACATTTTTCCGTACAACATTACTGAATACCAATTCTCTCTCGAAATATTCTTTATGCATAACTTAACTCATTATTTCGCACGTGATTGATAAGAAAAGCCACATAATTTTAAACTAAATTATATATAGTAAGTATATAGATAATTTTCATATTTCAATCAATTATCACGTAAAGTGTAGAAAACCAAAGATTGCATGTATAATTATCTTAAAACGTTTTCCCTTGCAAATGTTGTAGATTCGTCTATAAGACAAAAGAAAATAGGAAAACAGAAAAGTTTATTGTCAATTTTATGTGGATATTTTTCCAAGAATATCGTTGAGTTGTTAGTCCCAACATTTTGCCATCTTCCTATCCAACAACGATAACGAGAATTATAATTTTCTTTTCCATACGAATATGGTTTTCTATTTCTAATATGTTGGGGGATGTTCATCTGGGTGTGAAAACCATAAAAATAGCATGGATTTCCATTAAACCTACTCAGTATCAAATTTTCTATTAATCCATACACAAATGGGAATCGTAAAAAATTACATTGAATTTTGAAAATTAATTGTTTAAAAATCCAATTAAATAATTTCCATTAAATATTTTAAAATAAAAAAAAATGGATTTAATTAAAAAAAATTGTAATATTATCCTAGTTTTAATCGTATGTATGAAATGTTTGAAATCCATCGATGCCACAACTACCTCCCGACAATCGGATTTAATAAAGGACAATTTTACATGGTCATGTGCAAATAATAATACATGTGTGAAATCGATAACCAATGAAATATTAGATCGAATTAAATCGAGACGATCAATTGAATTGGCGGGCATTACCGTTGAACCGATTGATGTGAAACCATTTCACGGCCGGTCAGCGAATTCTTGGTGGCAATTTTTGAGTGGCAATGCGGTTAAAATTCCCGTCGGACCAATGTTGTTCAGTGTACAACGGTCGGATGATTATGATGATTATTTGGAAGTTGCTTTGTTGAAAAAATCTAGTGGTCAAGGTACGGATTTTTAAATCCTTTGAGATTTTATTTAGGGTTGCAATTGAAAAATTTGATTCTAATTAATTAACCTGTCATACAAATTGATAACGGTTTGAAAGATTGTCAAAAAATAAAGGTTTTCTCGTTAGATATAAATAAGTGATATAAAACCAAAAGCACAAAAATAGATCCGACGTCCTTACATTTTTCCCGATTTATTTAAATAATCACCTATCTCCTCTTACTTTCAACAAATTAATTAAAAAAAATCGGCATCACTTCATCAAATGGAGGAGGGATTGTTATGAAAAATACCCATATATGTAGATTTATCAAATCAATGGCATTATTTTACTGATTGCATATCAGTGTTTTTTGGAGCTAAATTAAAATTTAATTTATTTTCAATTATCGTACTACACACCAAAATTACCATTGATAAGTGAAATTAATGAACTTTACATAACGCAATAATACATATGGTGGAGATATTTATATTGCAAGTGTGTTTACTATTTTAATATTCAGAATCTGACGTATCAGAAGTTCTGATAATAAATAAATATTTAATATTATATTTTAAATTCTCGTCAAATGAATTCCGAAGTTATTCACTGCAAGTAATATTTGAGTATTTAATTCCAAGTTTCATATCAGGAATCGGATAAAGGCAAGGATATATAAAACCAATATTTGTCGAAATCGATTCTGAACTTTTATGTACTTTGTATTTTTATGTATTGTATTTGAATTTCTAAAGAAGATAACCATTTCTGTGAATGATTTCATCTACTTATTTTTTATAGAAGTATTAAAAAAAATTTATAGCTTTGAACATATTTAAAATGCTACTGGATTTACAGTACATCCAAAATCCAAATCTTTCATATCCAGATCGTTTACAATCCTTTTTATATTATTGCTAGCTCTCTATAAAGTAAAGAATCCGATCCAATCATAAAGAAACCAAATATTATCCTTATGTTGGAAAAATATAAAATAATCTAATATAAATTCTATCACTTCGAGGAGAATTTATTAAGTAAGGGACTTTGGTCTTCCCGAATATAATATCTTAATATCGGCAAAATCTTATACTTTCCCACATCCTCAATAATAATTTTCAAAACAATTATTAATTAAATTAAATTTTATTTGAACATAATTGTATACTCGAAATTCTATTATTTGCAATTCTCAATTCTAATTATGATACCCAATTAATTAAGAAGAGAGGTTGAACTGTCCCAAGATAATGAAATTTAAAATTATTATATAATTCCCACCTCAATTTATCAGATGGCATTGAAAATATTTTCTAGCTTGAATTTATTACTTGACCTTTGGGACTAAATGTAAAATTGATGAAGAAACCATTATTTAAAGTGACTCGTACTGAAATGTTTAATATTAAACAACCTAATCTTTTGATTGATTTCGACCCTTAACATTCCAAAAAGTCTTAAATTAATTCAAGTACCTCCAATCAAATTAACATAATTTCGTTAAAGGACTGGTTTAGAGTTGGGAGGCATGAACCGAATAGGGAAAATTGTATTCAAACCAATTCGAAATAAAATGGTTCTAATTTGATACATTTATCAGTCGTAAATTGTAAATATTATAAATTCAAATGGAACAGGGTTTTCAATAAAAGATGGAGATTTTCGGTATTTTATCCGTTAAAAATTCGAAGTTCTTAAAATGTCTGTCACACATTTTTTCTTCTTACTTATGGTGATAAATGAATCGAATATTTTTGTGGATTTTCTTAATACCCACAATATTATGAATGAAGAATTGCAATGTGATTTCCATTTAAATATAGCGGGGATCTATACTTGTATATAAAAAACCCCTAGATAAGAAAACTCATTTTCTTTTGTCTGTGCCGGAAATTCTTTCACTTATCGATTTATTTGGCTTCACTCTTTCGGATATTGGTTAAATAGCGTTTATATACAAATCATGTTCAGAATAGACAAATATTTGTTCGAGGCAAAATAGAAATTTGGATTATTAAAATTGCGTTTCCTTTTCATGAAAGGTCGTGATGGTCAAGACGATGGTAGAATTGGTGGTGGGATTGGTGGCGGCATAGGTGGAGGATTGAGAGGTCGCCGTAAGGCCAAGAAACATATTCAAGCTTTTATACCATTATTTCTGGCTTTCAATGCGGTTGGATGGATGATGTTGGCAATTAAAGCCGTTACCATATTAACATTTAAAGCTTTCTTTGTATCAAAATTAGCTCTTATCGTTACGGCTGTTATTATCGTCAAAAAAATGATGGACAGTGCTACCGAAAAGTATTGATAAATATTTATTCTTCTATGAAAAATAAAGGTAAAGTTTTTTCTTGATAGAATGATGGCATCCCATCATTTCGATCATTCCGAACCAATAATGATGCCATATAATGCAATGGAATATGCGCTGCCACATACATTCGGACATGGGGCAGCTGATATGGCCGGTTCTAATGAAATGTATGGACTGCATGTGGCACCTGGTCAGGTTGGCGGACATGAAGGTGGCGGGCATAATGGTATGGAAAGTATGTCAGCGGAAAGTACATTAAATCATTTAGTCAATCTAACAAACCAAACGCAATTATTACCGCTGGCCGGTTTACAGGCTAAGGTGAAGCGTCAAGATCGCGACATGTGGACAGGTTTGAATTTTTATTACATCCCAATAAAATTGTTATTCTATTCACAATTCATTCAGCTATTTAATGAAATTACAGGATTACGACGTAAACCAATTTTCTATAATTATTTGGCCAGAAATCCAATTTATATGTACAGGCAGTTCAGGAAATGAAATAACAAATCCAAACCGGATGATTTAATTTAATTTATTATAAATACTCAAATTGTAAATAATTAATATAAATTTAAAAATTATTTATTTGTTAGTATATATGAAGCTTAAAAAGAATTAATTAATTATTAAATAGGAATAAATAAGAAATTAAAATAAATATGTATAATTTATAATAAATTAAGAAATATTATTTATATAAAAACTGTACATCTTTTCTATGAATATAAATTTATGAAACACCCTGTAAAATATTTATTTATTATAACAAGTGAACTTAAAATGGTTTCTGTTTGGCATATGCTAAATCATGTTCATCGTCCGTTGCGGGTACATCAGAAAATACCTCAATCGTATCTAAAAATCCATCCAATGCTCGGCCCCATCCTGAACTATACGTATCGTGGCCATGATGAGTATCACCGTGATGCGGATGAGCGACAACC
This sequence comes from Symmerus nobilis, assembly GCA_027564815.1. Taxonomy (NCBI): domain Eukaryota; kingdom Metazoa; phylum Arthropoda; class Insecta; order Diptera; family Mycetophilidae; genus Symmerus; species Symmerus nobilis. The sequence goes on along the minus strand of JANTOP010036049.1, from coordinate 3,440 downwards.
TCATACGTTACATGTTTTTTTGACAGTAATTTCTTAACGCCAATAATAACCGCTAATAGTAAAGCAACCTTTGATACAATTAATGCTTTTCCAACCAACAGCACAATCCCCTTAAATACTAACGCAGCAATTACACCAACTTTGGTGGCAATAGCCGCTAATAATGGACCCATCATTTTCATTCGACCACGCCCCGTTTCCAATACCTGTCTTGGATTGATTGATAAACCGATATTTAAGTGTCCTGATGATTCCGTTGACATTACGATATCCGCGTCATCATACATTCGATACCGTAACGTACGACTTCTTATAAATGACCATAATTTCTCAGCAATGATAATACCTAATTGCTCATCATCTGATCGAGCTGAACGGGATAATAATAAATCATCTTCCGATTCCGGTTCAATTGATGCTAGACCCCTACATTTTTTTTTAATTATTATTTACTTAAATTAAATTTGAACAATTGATATCTAAGATTCATACTTATTTTGAATCATTTTTAAATTATGTCCAATATCAACGGATGATTTTTTGAACATTCGATTCATGTAAGCCATCCATTTCAACATTATACAGGAATTGCTATCCTTTTGCGTACATTTCGATCCCAGTTTTCTGACTAGCACTTCTTCTGGATTTGGATTGATATTTTGTACCTATAATGGCAAGATAGAATATTCTAATATTTATTTAGGATAATTATTTAATTTATTAATTCTAGTTTTATTTAGTTTAGTTTATATATTACTAAAAAATTGGTCAGCTCTAAATTTAATCATAAAGAACTATAATATTCTCACCGTATTATCCGAGTTTTCATAAGTTGGGCTTCCATAAACCGTCAATGAAATGGCCAGTAAAGTGAATAGAATTAAACTAGACATTTTTTGGTGGCCAATATGGGACCGCCCGACCACTTAATATTTATTTAATATCTCACGATTGTTTCGTATGATTATAATTATTTTAATAAAAAATGAAATAAAATTTTTTTTTTATTCTAAGTCTTTGTCCAAATTAAATTATATATTTTAATAAAATGAAACTTAATATTTATTATAATTAAACTGAGATAATTTTGTAGTTTTTACATTTTTATTAAAATAATTAATATCACTTTGAGGAATATACCACTAACCGATCGATAACATAATGATCAAAAAGTCAACCGTATTGTGATCGTTACGGTCCACGGATTAGACATTTTATATCGATGGTTTTTCATCTCATATCTCCACATATCCCTTGAGTATGTGTTTATTGTGCACAATTCTGATATGCCTACTTACTTGCATTTATTAATTGCATTACGTACACTATTGTCTCTATGGGAGAAATTTCATTCAAATAGATGTTAGTACGTTAGTACCGATTATTTTATGTGGAAAAACTGGATATCATCTCCTCTACTATAGAAATTACCTTTTTTTCTTACATACGATCTCACAATTTTGTGATTTAATTTAGGTTATTAGTTAAGTAGTTATAGTTTATAATATTCTGTATATCTTTCTAATTTCAATTCATCTAATACAGACTAAGGAATCAGGTTTGTTTGAGATTTATGAACAAAATATCATTATCTTCAATGGTAAACTTTCCAAGTCCATATTAAAATTAAATATTTTATAATCTAATATTTACATCGGTGGACCTTTACCACTTAAATGCTGATCCACTACGATTTTACTACAATATAAAACGACATTTAATATTATTCAGTTTTTATAGATCACTTACGATTTATTAGTAGGAAATTCAACTAATTGAAAAGTGTTTGTAACCAAACCAAAGTAGTTGCATTATTTTTTATTTTTCATTATTGGAAATTACAGGAAATTTTATTAAAATAAAAATATTACCTACCCTGTCTTAAATGCCGGTATGTTATTATTTTTCCACTTGATCTTGACGAATTTGCAATTCTCGTCCGTTAGTAATTAGACTAAAGATTTTGAAAAATCAGCTATGGTATTCAAAGACATAATAAATTTAAATTGTAAAATTCTTGCGATGGTATGAGAAATTTATTTAAAATTTAAATATTGATTTATAAATTGATCTATATAATCTATACAATTACAGGTTTAAAATATCATTATTTGTATAAATAATAGAGGAATTTAAGACACAACCCAAATATACTTTCTAATGAATTCGAACATTTTTCTTTTTTCATTTTATGGTCAGAAAGGAGATCGAAATTTATTTAAAACTGGTTTGGAACAATAAGGCTCGAGGTGAAATATTGTTGAAATCTTGGCTTCCAAAATCATGGAATAAGGATGAAAGAATCCTTTTTGTTTTATGTCTGATGGGTATTTCTACGCTTGGATTTAATGTCAATATTTTCTTATTTATTTCAAAAGATATTTCCGTAAGAAATTGTATGTCATTCTATCATATTGTTTCCTATCTCCATCGAAGATTACCCAAATACGGAAACTAAAAGCTAGTCAAATCTATTACAATTAAATTAAAATTGAAATTAAGAGAAAATAATTTTTTTTTTTCTATGAAAATTATAGAAAAAGATGGATAACTTTCATTTAAAGAATTAAATATATAATCTTAACTTATAAAACTATATTATTTCTGCGTATACTTTATGATTTCACCTCAAATATAAATCTTTCTTTTAAAAACATGTTTAATTTAGAAATTATATTCGTTTTAATTTAATCGCTTTATGGATGTTTTGTTATGATTATTAAAATTAAACATAAAATTCAACATGCATTAAATCATAAGATGCAACAATATAATATAATTGCATTTTCGTTATGTGATATGTATGTAGTATATGCAATATGCATATGAAACTATTACAGAGAAATATGAATTAATAAATTAATTGAATAATATCTATATTAAATTAAAATATTGACCATAGAACCAAACTATTTCTAGACATTAATTGCATACATCATCATCTATTCAAAGAAAAGATGATTTATTCGAGATATGGAATGCCAAGTAACATTATTATCTGGATATTTGCTGTTAAAGCACTTTGTAAGCTAAAATCAGTAGCTATTTTACTGGCACAGGAAGAGGGGTAGTTATGAAAATCGGCTATTATATCGATCTTACCAAAGTGGAAGTTTCTCCTAATTTCATTTTACCTGTTTTAAACTATTGGGATTTCTTCCCCATTTGAATGTTTTTTTTATTTTAAAATTGAACTCTGCTGAAGTGGTTTATGATATGGATAACTCAGCTGACTATCCAATCATTCTTTCACAAGACGACAGCATTTCATCGGGGAGCACCATCACTAACTTGAATGATGGTCTATCCGATGTTGATCTTAATGTGGCCGTCGCACAGTGGGGCAGAATTGGAAAAAGCTGGGTTAATAGGAAAGCGTCTTGCGATTTAGCTCAAACTTACTACACGGGGGTTTTTGAGATCGCTGATTACGAATCCGA
>JANTOP010036038.1:0-11131 GCA_027564815.1 Symmerus nobilis | reverse complement strand
AACAGAAAAAAATATTAACTCGGGTTTTACCTCGGTGAAGATAAGGGCCCTTTTCCCTGTCACGATCACATATAATGAATGGAACAACAATTAGATTCCAAATTATATGAAATGACAATATAATTTGAAGCTTTCAACGAGCTTTCAAAATTTTTTAAGATTATTTTGGGAAAATTTCGAATTCCGTTAAAGGATCGTTACCTAGATAGAAAATCGATTTTTAAACGTAAGAAATAAAGTTCGAAACTTGAAGCTTCCTTGCGTTTTTAATAGTTTCGATAAGCTTTCTGCGAAAATTCCATTTTTCATTTAAATTTATTGAATCGGATAATAATTCGATTCCAAATTATATAAATTGACATTTTAATTTTAAGCTTTCAATGAGCTTTCAAAATTTTCAAAGTTTTATTTTGAGAAAATTTGGAATTTCGTTAAAGGATAGTTATCTGGATAGAAAATATTTTTTTAAATACAAAGTGTAGATTTTGCGATTTTTAAAAAATTGCAATTATAAAATCAGGAAAAGGTGATGGCGAAATTTACGTGTTTTATGAAGTTTTAGACAAATACTTGGGGCATCGGGTGGTAGTACCACAAATCCCCGCAAAACCTCGGCGTCGCGCTGATGGTCAAAAGACACACTTTTTCCTTGCAAACCTAATTTTTCTACCGGAAGGCGTCCAAAAAAAATTTTTTGTTATTACGGAGTTTAAGTCAGACCTTCCTAAAAATAACCGCCAATTTTGTTTTTGCAAATTTTGAACGCCTTTCAAAAAAGTTAAGCGTGTATTTTGGTCGACACAAATGAAAAAAAAGTTGTTTGCTCAAAATTGCTTCAAGATGGCGTCCGATGTTAAAGTGATATATGGGAGAGTTGCCCCTTAGATCATGGTAGATCTACACAAAATATTGAAAAAAATCAACGCCTGCTGGTGATGACGCAATTGGTAAAAGTAACTGTTTCTCGTACAAAATTGGTTCAGGATAGGCTCTGAGGTGAAAATGATGTATGGGGGAGTTGTTCGTTTGGCCAAGCTGGACCTAGGAAAAATGTTGAAAAAAAAAATCGTCGCCTGCTATTAGGTAGATTTCGCTGATAGTAAAAAACGGAATTTTGCCGGAAATAAATACTAAATGGTATGTGATGTCAAAGTGATGTATGGCAATGTTGTTTGGAATGTAAACGAGGATCTTTTAAAACCAGTGCTGGGAAATACAAAAACAAAAAAACCGTCATAGAAGAAGGTGGCTGTGCGACGAAGTCGCGAAACTGACTTCCCAATAGTGGTAGCGTTATGCAAGAGGTGTGCATGGACACAGGCAGTGCTGGGAACCACTATTACGACTTGAGTATTGAATACCAAAATAACTGTTAGATGGTGTCCGATGTTAAAGTGATGTATGGCAATGTTGTTTGTAATGTCAAAGAGCATCTATCAAAAATCAGTGCTGCGAACCAACCAGTGCTGGGAAAAAAAAGATTAGAAAAAACTGTGCCAGAATAAAAAATGAAATCCGCTAGACACTGGGGGATGAGGGCAACCACTGGCATAATAGATTTATCGTAAAGGGGTGTGAGGGGGCAAGGGTATCGGGGGAATCACTAGTTATCTGGATAGGAAATATATTTTTAAACGCAAAAAATTTCGTTTGAAACTTAGAGCTTTAATTGCGCTTTTAATAATGAGCTTTCTGCGAAAAGTCCATTTTTCATTTCAATTTAATGAATCGGATAAAAATTCGATTCCAAATTATATAGAATGACATTTTAATTTTAAGCTTTCAATGAGCTTTCGAGATTTTTGTAGCTTTTTTTTTGGGAACATTTTAAATTTCGTTAAATAATTGTTATCTGGATGGAAAATAGATTTTAAAACGTTAAAATTAAATTTGTAAAATTTATTAAGAAAATGAGCTCTAGTAATTGCACTGAGTAATGTAATGATCTCTTGAATAAAGAAAAGGTGTTGATATCGGCTATAATATTTTCTTAAGGGATCGTCAAATTAACTGCATACCTTATAGAGAAGATGACCACACGCCACTGGTTGTAAACTTCGATAAACTTCGAACTTCGAAATCTAGCATACCTTGTCGAATTAAAATTGATAAAAAGAAACGTTGATAAACAACGTTGTATAAATATTTGTTTCCTGTCTTATTTATTTAACGATTTTTTTTTCTTTTCATTGCAGCTTATCTTTTCTCGTGTTAATATTACGAAAACGACATTCTTCGATATCTAAAATCATTGTGAATCAGTGGAATAAAATAAATTAAGTAGTTTTTAGTGATTTTAGAGGCGAAACCAGTTTTCAGCATCAATTTGTTAAATGAATCTTTTTGTTTGGGGAGTAGGACAAACCTCTCCATAACCATATCGTGTTTATTTATGATCTGTAAATATTTCGAAGAAGAAAAAATATCACTTTAATGTCCAAAATTATAAAACTTTTATTATGCCAATAATCCAAGTTTGTCGCAGTTAAATAAATCAATAGAAAATTTAAATTATTATGATAAATGTTTCTAAAGAAATTTATTTATATTGGATAATAGATGGTTTTGTTGGCTAGTTTTTCCCATCTATCAAAATGTGTCTCTTAAATCAACAGAATAAAATGTTTTATTTGATTTATCGATACTTTTTGGCAAATTGTTTCACACACATCTACTTGTAAAAAGTTTGCAATAATTTAACGTGAATGATTTTAATTATAATAAGGAATTACCAGTTGCTACTACGTCACGTATATCTTGTGAAATATAGGTCCGAATATCCGAGAGAAATTTCGCTAGAAATAATAATAATAAATGATAAAGTTCTGAAATTAAGTTGTCAAGATTTTCCAAAGAAAAGTATTTCTCATAACATTTTGCATACAGAAATGTCCCATTCCCTTCACAGAAACATACCCATTTCAAAATCACCCACCAACCAACAATACTACTTTCTATTAGAAATTTTATTTTGAAGGTAAATTGGTACGTGATTGCGTGATTTAATTTACCTTGAAAACAAAATTTCTCAACAAGTTCCCAAAATACTCATATTCTACAGTCACTTCCCTACGATAATTATAAATAAAAATTTACTTTAAGAAACGAATATTCCTGCAAAAAATGTTTGCACAATATCCACGTTGTAATTAGAACTTACAACGAATGAATGTTTCAGTTAAGATTTACGTTTTTAATGTCCAAAAATATGGGCAAAGGGCAGAAAACGTTTGTTTGCTTGAAATGTTTCTCTAAAAACCGGCTTGCAAACGGAAGCATGGAACTTGTGCAAGCCAAAAATTGGCTTGAGTAAAATCTATTCTGCCAAATTATTTGTATTTTCATGAGGTTGCTGTATGTTGTTCGGTATGTTAAGGAGGATCTGTCAAAAATCGGTGTTGCTAACCAATCAGTTAGCTGGGAAATGCAAAAACGCTTAATAAACCATTCCAAAAGAAAGTGATTGAAATTTAAAATTTAATTGTTTTGAAATTTCTAGTTGACTATTTTATTTTTTTTTAGTTTAAACGAAATACTTTTCGGGGTGAACTACCCCCCAAAATGAAATACGTGTTTCCTGCTTTAGAAATCTATAGTTTACCTACTCCGGGATGGTTTATCGAGCATGATGAATAAAATCATATCTGGCAAATCTGATTATCAAAGTATTTTTTATGAAGAAGTATAGGTGTCCGTTCACTTATGAGACTTACTGTATGTCATCAATTAAACTGTTTTTCCCGGCGACGATCGGCCGGAATTTTAATATTTCCTGTCAATGAGCTTTCGCAATTTTTGAAGCATTTGTTTGGGAAAAATTTAAATTTCGTGAAAGGACCGTTATCTGAATACGAAATAAATTTTTACATGTAAAAAATTAAGTTCGAAACTTAGAGCTTTCTTAGAGCTTACGCTTTGAGCTTTGTGAAGGATTGAGAAAGTTTCTTACGAACATTTAATATTTTATCAAAATTTAATGAATCGAATAAAAATTTGATTCCTAATTATATAAAATAGCACTTTAATTTTAAGCTTTCAATGAGCTTTCGAAATTTTTAAAGCTTTACGTAAGAAAAAGTTGAAATTTTGTTAAAGGGCCATTATCTGGATAGAAAATAGATTTTTACTCGTAAAATTTATTAAGATCGAAACCTAGAGCTTTCGTTGCCTTTTAACACTTTACATATGCTTTCAGCGAATATTCTATATTACATTTTAAAATGAATGGGAGAAAAATTCAATTCCAAATTATATAAAATAGGATTTTAATTTTAAGCTTTCTATGAGCTTTCGAGATATTTGAATATTTTTTTTGGGAAAATTTCAAATTTCGTTAAAGGATCGGTGTCTAGATAGAAATAGAAATAAAAACGTAAAAAATAAAGTTCGGAAAATAAAGCTTTCTTTGAGCTTTTAAGTTTTTGTAAAGCTTTTGTACGATATTGTTTCGATATTTTGATATTTTTCTTCGACTAATTTATAAACTTTCTGCATCATTACTTTTTTGTGGACAATGTCTCGATGTCTACATTTCTCGGTACGAGCCTTTACGAATTTTTAATTTTTCATAGATTTTCAACTTTTCAGAAATATTTAAATCTGTATATATACCTAACTGTCAAAGAAACTTTGTGCATTTTTGTTAAGGGGTCATACAATTCTGCATTTCTGCATGGAGATGTTGAGCGCAGGCTACTGCTACAAACAATTTTGAAGAACGATCTGCATCTTTTACCAAAATTCCAGTAGTACAAGAATTGAATACGTTAAATCCAGAAAAGCTCCAACAATTTGTGGGCCAAAACAATTATTTTTACCAATTTTTATTATTTTACAATTATCAAGAGGGATTCATCTTAGTCAGTTGCATCCACTTCTCTTTACAGTTTGGTGCGTTGTTATGTGAGAAAGAATAATTGGACCATATTTTTTTTAGAATCAGTATGGTCTTTCTGTGTTCATCACAAGTGAACGATTAATTTGTCGAATTCGATTAGATTTCTATCTAAAGATAAATTTGAACATAATAGCGAAATGTGTGCACCAGTGATGTCCAATCGAATTCGACAGCATTTTATTTTTACGATTCACATTTAACAGCACCTGAATTTTTCCTTTGTGGATACTTGAAAGAGCGTGCTACCTAAACAAGCCTCAAACAATTCAACCGCTAAAAATTAACATTATGCATGACGTTCGAGCAATACAGACTGAAATAGTAGGGTCATGAAAAATGCAGAGAGCAGTTTTGTGCGAAGCACCCAGTACCTCTGTCATATAATTTCTAGCAATTGATTTGAATACAAAATTTATTGATAACTTAAGTAATTCTTGTGTTTTAATAAATATTTTAGAAATTATAGGGTAATCAGACCAGTTCGCGACTTCTGACAGCCTATTTTAAATATACCCTACATTTCAGTTGATAAGCCGCAACTTAACTATCGAAAAAACCAATAAAACTAAACAAGAAAAATTGCTGCATTTGGAGTGAGACCCTACAGACTACGTCACATTTAGAAAAATGCACCGTATGGTGCGTGTTACACGCTGGTGGTATCATCGCACCTTATTTCTTCAATAATGAGGCCACACGCGCGTTACGATCAATGGATCATTACCGTACCATGATTAAAGATTTCTTGTTTGAAAATATGGAGGACATTGATCCGGACGAGGTGTGTATTCAATAGAATGGCGCTACGTGTCATACGGCGACCGCAACCATCAACTTATTCAAATCAAAATTTGAATAAGTTGATTTTGAGAAATGAACCTATCAATTGGCCTACAAGGTCGTGCGATTTAACACCCCTCAATTATTTCCAGTAAGTCACTGGTTTATGCTTATAAACCAACAAGAATTGACGCTTTGGAGGCCAACATTGTCGCGTTATTAGATTGTTATTATTGGATCCAAAATGCGCTTCGCCAAGAACTTTATTAAATGCTCTAACATCCCTTATAAGGAAAATACCACATTAATTAATAAGTCTCCGGACACATATATGGCAACATTGTTGACAGACCCATATGATTTCTGGATAGTACCAACCTTCAACCGATACGTGTCAAAATTTCATGACATTCTGACAATTAGTTTACAGGTTACAGTAGTATTAGTGACCCCAGGTTTGTAATTTTCAAAATAAAGGATAAAAAAAAAAACATTGTTTTTTCATGGGGAAAAATACAGTTGAAGCCAAACAGTGGCTCGATAACCGTTAAAGAGACACTGCACCAGGGAAATCAACTGTTATTGACTGGTATGCCGAATTTACGCGCGATCGTACAAACACCGATGATCACCCAAAATCGGTAGTTATTCCGGAAATCATAAAAAAAAAGTCAACAAAATAGTTTTGAAAGACCGTAAAGTGAAGTTGCGTGTGATAGCTGTCACCTTAAAGTTATCAGAAGGTAGTGTGTTTACAATTTTACACGAAAATTTGAGCATGCATAGGTTGCTTTCACAGTTGGCTCGCACCAGACCAAACACAACAACGCGTCGACGATTAAGAGCGCTGTTTGGAGCTGTTCAAGCGAGATAAAAAGGAATTCTTTCGTCAGTATGTGACAATGGATGAAACATGTATCCATTACTACTTATAAGGTACTTATCCCTTTGGAGAGAGCCCCTAGAGCGAGCTTTCAAGTTCAATGGTTCTCTTTGATTCGTTTAAAAGCATTTTCGTAATTTTTTGAGTGATCAGCTGATTTTATGACAGATTTTTCAATTAGCTGATCGTTATAGCTGACTACACCAAAAACTCAAAAGTCAAGTGGCTAGGTTATGGCATTCGTATTTTGGGACGTGTATGAGAAAGGCACTACATGGCATTATTGGAAGGATTGCTTGTAGAAATCAAGAAAAATCGGCCTCACATGCAAAAGAAAAAAGTGCTGTTCCACCAAGACAATGCCCCGTGTCGCAAGCCGATGAAAACAATGGTTAAATTGAACGAATACGCTTATAACTGCTTCCTCGCCCACCGTATACTTTTCAGATCTGGCCCCCAGCGACTACTGGCTTTTGCAGACATCAAAAAGATGCTCTGGAGAAAGAAATTTGGCTCAAATGAGGAAGTAATTGCCGAAACTGAGGCATCTTTCGAGAGCAAAAGCAAATCGTTCTTCAAAAAAGGCATCGAAAAGTTATTTTAGAATAACAAAATAAAATGAAGGCCTAAATCTCGGCCTAAATATGAACTTGGAATGATTTTACTTCATTTCCTTCAAAAATGTTAGATTTTAAAAAAATTTTATTACCTAGTTACCCGGCCGCCGGGTCTTGATTTTAAAATCGGCCTGGGTAATTGCCGGGTAGTGCGAAATTGGCCGGATGAGCCGGGTACCGGGTAATTACTAATTTCAAGTTCTATCGGGCTTAAAAAACACCCTTTACATTAGGGCTTATACATTAGGAAGGCAAATTGCTATACAATCAAAAATGTTTTTGTGCGGTCTTTTTTGCGCGATTTTTGAAGTGAAACTTCTTTGCGGAGGGCTCGGCGGAGGGTAAACCAAAAATTGAAATTGATGTAACGGAAGTTGGTTGGACGCTTGGCTTCCCAGTGTTTAGAATTATTTCTATACCGAAAATAAATGTCGGTGCAGTGTGGAGACGCCAAATACCGGAGACAACATTTTTTCTGTTACAGGGTGACCCAAAAAAAATCTTTTTACACGGTGACCCAAACATTTTTTTCTCAAAAATTTTATTCTCTCTTACAAGGTGACCTAAAAATTGTTCTTTTCTCAAAATTTGTTTTCTCTTACAGGGTGACCCAAAATTTTATTTCTTACAGGGTGAACCAAATTTTTTTTTCTTACAGGGTTTCCCCAAAAATTTTTTTACTCAAAAATTTTATTCAATTTTTTTTCTCTTACAGGGTGACCCAAAATTTCATTTCTTACAGGGTCACCGAAAATTTGTTTTCTTAAAGCGTGACCCAAAATTTGTTTTCTCTTACAGGGTGACCCAAAAACCATTTGGACCCAGAAATTCTTTCTCTCTTAAAAGGATCCAGAATTTTTTTCTTACCAAAATCCATATCGACCCAAAAACGAAACATGAATTTAATTAAATTGTCCAAAAGAAGTATCACTTCAGCAGTGTGGTCTAAGCGCACATGTTTTTTTTATTTGTGCGATTTTTTTCTGTGCGATATATGAAAATGGAACATAATGTTACAATCACACGCCTTAACCATCGCAAAACGATCATTCGAACAATCGATTGGGTTTTAATTATCTCAGAGTTATCTATTGTTTTACTTTAATGCAATTTAGTGATATAAAAGTTTTCTATTCAAAGTCAGAAAATACCGTGTTGATTAACGAACAAAATTCTGTAATAATTAACAAATCTGTGTCTCCAAGCATTAACCGCTTAAGTCGACTTAAGACGAAATTGAGTTATGAGCACCTTCGTATTCTCCATGTACGGTTGCGTATACCGACAAAAATTCTTATCCGAATTCTTTAATTTGACCGAAATATAGCAATTTGAAGAAATGCATAACCGCGTAAGTTCATGTATTTGAATAAATTTATAAAACTTTAAATCGCTCTCCTAAAAAATTGCAAAAAACGACTTAAGCGGTTAATGCTTGGAGCCACAGAAATATTCTACGTCAAACCTGATCGAATATATTTAAATTAATTAAATTTAGGGTAATAAATTCTGTAGATATCTGGAAATGAAATCAAAATATTGCTGAAGATTTAGAAGAGCAATTTCAAATAATAAATATGTCATCAATAAAACTGTTTTTCCCGGCGACGTTGAATCGAATAAAATTAAACCAAAATTAAATAATTACGTAAAAATAAGTCAAACAAATACTTACTTGATAATTTTTACGCTATTTGTGGATTCAATCAAATACATTTTTTGTTATCCCAAAGAAAAAACGTTTAAATGTTAGCACTAATTATCATCGAACGTTAAGTCGTTTAATTCGACTAATTAAATTAAATCGATCATAAACAAACTTCCATTGTTTAATTTTTTTAATTGTTTTTTGTTTTGTACAAAATGTTTATTATATTTTTTTTTCTTGTAAATAAATAAATTTATTCACGCACGATTTTGATTATCTTTTGTAACAAAAATAAAATCTTTTAACGATTCTGATTACCGAATATTTCTCTGACCATTAAAATTGTTGAATCTTTCCCATTAATCGGGATAAAATGTTAAAACCAGAGAGACGGATGAAACATGTGTGGAAGGAAGGTACTCTCGTAGATATCGATAGCGGTTTGTACATGTAATTAAGAATATTATAATTTATTTTTGTCGTTTTTTTTATGATGTTGATGGTTTGAGATTCTCAGAATTCCTGTTTTATGTATGGTTGGTTGTTGGATTTTTTTCTTCTATTTTTTTTCCTCTTCCATAAGATATATTCACTACTCCGGTCTATCTATAGATGCCTTCGTGTTCATTGCTTTATCTCTTTTATTATTTTTCTTTTTTGGAATTTCTTTTCTATTTTTCTTTTACTATACACGGATTTACGTACGGTACGATGTTCTTTACGAGGAATGCACTGGACTTATCGGCATATGTTTTTCAATTCACCCAATATAAAATTGGGAAAAATATGTTTGGGATTTCTTTAGGGCGGCAATCTGTTATTTATAAAAATAAGGGTGAGTTGTATCTATGCAATTTTCTTGAAATGGTACCTGATTGCGTGGTATGGTTGATGGTGTTTTGTGTACCTGTTTTTAAAATCCTTATTTTCTGTCACACACCATTTATCCCTGTTATCATCAACGTTATCACGTATCACTTGATTTACGTCAGCGTAAACGATTTCTTTTAATTAATTTTTTTTCTTAATTCTTTCTTGTTTTATAATTCGTTAAAATTATTTAATTTCCTGGGAAAACAATGTTTTTTTTTTATTACTTTTAACTTTTTTTTATGTCCCCGTCCCGTTCCGTCCGATACGTGTTGGTTCAATTTATGTATAAATTCTTGGAAGTATATAGTCACTCGATCTCATTGTAATTTTTTATTTTCCAATTTAATTTACCGATAACGATTTTCATTCAATCAAAAACTTGTTTTCGAAATATAGTTTCTTCCGATTAAAATGTAAAAGTGTTTATTTCAAATGAAACTGATAAGATTGGTTTTTTTTCTTTCATAAAAACTCCGATTTCAATTAATTGTGACGATTTTATGATAAATGCCATTTGACATTTCAGATTATTTTTTTTCGATTCACCAAAACCTAGATGGTGTGGCCATCATGGGGAGGCGAAAATATGTCATAACGGTGGCGAATTAAAAGTCATTTGTAGTACGCCTATTATACAGTAGACTGTGGTTTGAGATGAATATCAGAGCGAAAACATGGAAAACTTGAATCTTTTATTAAATTTCAAATTTCAAATTTTATTTATCAAAATAAAATTTAAAATTAATATTAATTTAAATCATCCTATTAGGATTTAGTTTATTAATTCAAACCATTCTTATTAATTTAATAATCGGAATCCAATCTCTCAATCTTTATAATTTCTGCATTCGATTTCTAATTTATATTGGGAGCGAATTAATTTTTTTTTTAAATTAACGATTTCCATTGAACATTTTTACTTTTCAATAATATTAATTTTTATTATAAATTTAGTATTTTCGTAAATTAAATTATAAATTTAATGTGATTTTTATTATTTATTAATCAATCGACGATTTACCTTTTTAGTCTAAGAGCTGGCTACGTAAATTTTACATGACTCGGTGCAAGCGAAATTTTTTTTGAAAAGGGTTCGCTTGTTACCGGCAAAATGAAAGCCGTGGTCGTCAGAAGACCTCCTGGAAGACTAATGCGTTGGTGGATGGTAAAATATGTAATTCTTAACGTAAAAAAAAATTGATGAGGTGCAATGCTGATAATTTGTGTAATTACCGAGGACAGTATAAGCATGTAGGAAAAAATCCGTCAGAAGGCTGGGTGGAAGATAAAGGGTCGTCAGAAGTCGCCGAAGATGTGAGAATTCCGGAAATTGATATGATAAGTTGCATTTCTGAAAACTTGTGTACTTATTGCTTACATACATAATAGCACATGTACAAAACGTCAGAAGTCTAAGTGGAAGAGAAAGAGGT
>JANTOP010036027.1:0-11131 GCA_027564815.1 Symmerus nobilis | reverse complement strand
AGTTCTCGCATTGACCATCTTTCACTATGTGCATACTGATTTAAATATATGTGCGCAGTTTTTCGCGCTGACTGTCAAATTTATAAGCTTTCCTCTCGACTCGGCTTCTCGCGCGCACTATAATCGTAGCCTTAGTGTTAATATTCCAGCAAAATAAATATTAAAAACTAAACATTTTTTTATTAAGGTAATCCAAATAGAATAATAAGGTTCCACTAAAAAGTGACACAAAAAGATGGATATAAAAAAACGAGAAGTAGATAATACTTGTATATATAAAAAAGCCTTCATTTTGCCTTTCGTCGAAATTTGCTTTAGGACATAGTGCCCTTTCCTTCCGACCTACAGATATTAAGTCTGTTGATATGAAATTCGATAACCTTTAATTTGATAAATAATACTTTACAATTGGCCCACAGCCCTGGAGATATCTGCAATTAAGCAAAGACACTTTTTTAATAACAAATTTAGCAATATCTCGAAAACTGCCATGCAAGTACGACGTCGAATTTAGGAGATTGAAGAAAATATGGATATAAATGACAGTAATAGCTGAAAAAATGGAAATAGATGACGATAATGACGATTTATATGAACCATGATTAGAATGACGACCAAAAAAAAAATGAAATTTATAAATACACATGCAAAATTGTAGGGAATACATATAAATTGAAACAAAACTAATAGATCCATATATTTTTTCCACTATTATTATATTATCTACTAACTAATAGTTTCATAATTGTAACTTCAATTTCTTTAATTGAGAGCATAAATAGTGCCGTACAATTTCGATCAATTCGTTCGGTCTAATACAATGTTTATTGTCGGAGTAATTCTAATATTTAGCAAAAATGACTCAAAACGTAAATTCGCGTGACGCATGTGGTGCTTCGATTGCTAAAATATGCAAGTATGCCAAAACTATTCCTGCTAATGCAACATTGGCAGATATTAATGCCAAACTAACGGTATTATCAGAGAAATGGCGGAAATACGAGGAATACCACCATGCTAAACGTAACTGGGAAACAAGAAATAGACGGCCAACTGGAGATTGGAAGTCGAATAGAAGATGTGTATATAATGGCACTAGCACTTCTATCTGAACGGAAACAAATGTTGGAGTCAGCAGACACCAAATCATCATCTGTCGAGGAAGTAGCTGATCTTCTTAATCATTTAGAACTGGAGCTAGAAAATCAATTCTCAGACAAAGTTTCAAAGCGAGCAATTGATTTAGATATACCTATCCGACTACCAACTATAATTCTACCTATATTCCAAGGCGTATATAGTGAATGGACCCGCTTCAGCGATATGTTTACGACACTGATTACTAGCAACAGTCGGCTCGCAACTTCACAGAAATAACATTATTTATAGGCAAGTGTCACTGGAGAAGCTGCACAGCTATTAAATGCATATCCTATATCGTCTCAAAATTTTGAAATTGCTTGGACAGACCTAGAGGGGCGCTTTGCTAATAAGCGCTGTATAACAACGATGCATCTGGATAAAATTATTGATATTCCAGCATTAAAATCTGAATCTCAATCCAAACTTAGAAATCTCGTCGACATGATTGATGCGAACTTAAGCCAATTAGGGGAATTGGGTTATCCTACAGATCAATGGGATGTTATTATCACTTTTCTTGCGGTTAGAAAATTGGACATGGATAACAAAAGACAATGGGAGCTCCACAACGATAGTAATGAGCACCCAAGGTGGAAAAATTTGACAGAATTTCTATATAATCGTTGCCGTTCTTTAGAGTTAGTTGGTAACCCCACTCAATTTTAACCATCTCATCGAGAAACAAGATTAAAGCCAAGAAAGCCCACAGCAAACACAATGATAACCAATGTTAACAATGAAGCATGCCTTGCCTGCAAATCGATGCCAATGCACAAGATTCAAAACTGTCCTGAGTTTAAGAATTGGGATGTTCAAGGTGCCGACAATATGTTACCGAAACCCACCGTTGTTTAAACTGTTTGGCGTTCGGCCATTCCCGAGAAGTTTGTCGTAACCAATGGAGGTGCATGATATGTCATACAGCACACCATGCTGCATCAAGATCTACCATCATCACCAAATACTTGCTCAAATTCCAACCAATCATCATTCATCAGCAAATAATTCATCAAATATCCACCCATATTCAAATCATTCATCAAATGCTCTCCCTTCAAATCAATCATCAGTCACTCACTCAAGATAGCATCATTTTCCAATTACAACTACTGCGGCACAAATAGAACCAACTATTCCAACTGTAACATCCTAATTCTTATCCAGTCTTGCCACGCAATCACACGTCATACTAGTCGTACTAGCTACTGCAACGATTCTCATTCAAGGCAATAATGGAAATTATGTTTATATTGTTATGTTGTGATATTGTTATTAGTGGCGTACTTTATGTTTTTTGCGCTGTTGAACACGAATCTGAAGTTGTCCAACAAAATTTTTTTTCGGCAAGTATGAGAAATCGTAAAAAACAATTACAAATTTTGGTTTTTCGATTATAACTTGGAAATTAAGCTTTTTACGCAACAATAAAATAGAGATGAGAAAATTACCTACAATCCTTATTCTTACCATTTTTTTCACGACATATGGGTTCCGTGCAATGCGACGTTGAAAAAACGGCGAAAACGAGAATTTTTCGGAAAATAAGGAAAAGATCCATTTTTTTATAGAGATTTTCCCTGTATAACATGAAAAATAAGTACTTCACATTATATGCATAATGTGACAAGCATATTAATATCATCGCACCTAATGGAAATATAGGCTGCACGCCACTGTTCTTAACTCTGTGTTTTAAACAATTTTGCAGTTCAATAACCCTTTAACTCGGAATGAAAGCTCACAACCTATTGATTTTGGCTTAAGTAGAGTTAACTTTGAGATAGGTTATAGGCTTTTATTCGAATGTCCTCCACTGGTAATTTTAAACTATATAAACTAATAAAAAAACGCCGAGGAGAGGTTTTAAATGTTAACCTTCATGCAAAGAAAGATAAAGTAGGCCCTTTGCAAGCGAGCAACCACAATCTTATCAGCTTGTTCAAATTTTTTTTATTTATATTTTAAATTATCATATTAAAAATGTATACTCTTTTGCATCTATGTATGGTTCATTATTTTTACGTAATCTTTACTATAGCTCTTCAATTTTAAATACGGCAACAGGTTTACGTTTTTCCAGTTACGGAACGTTTTGATAGTTGATTAAAACCGTTTATACTAAACTTGAAGTTTCAACTATTAGAAACTATAGTTCATGCTTATATTTGAAGTAACACCTAGAAGAAATTGATTGATACTTACTTAAGTATCAGGTTTGTTGCTAACTCTTATGTGCTGAAGTAGGAACTTTTATTTCAATCACCAATTTGTGATGTTTCCCAAACATGTCTCTTTATGATCAAATTGCATATTTTTAAGAGCAGAATCTCGTGGAAATAAAATTTCAATATTGCTAGTAAAAAGTCAAATTGAATTTAGTGATTTTCTACATATCAGGAATTTTTCTAACTGAACCATATAAAAGTACAATCCTTGTTAAAATCATCTTTGTTTGGTTATAATTTGATTAGTTTTTGAAGCCCTTTATTATCAAAACAACCTGTACAATCAGGTAGGCTAAAAAAAAATTTCCCGTTTTCAATATAATTCGGATTCTTAAGCTAAAAATATTAATACATTTCATTTTCTTTTTCCTCTCCTCCCCCTAATTTACGAGATAGACATATCAAATTTTCAGTACAATTACAATATTTGAAATTTGTCGGTTCAACAGTCATTTTAGTGTTTTTAAATTGGAATAACTCTAGAACGAATGGTCAGAAATGGCTACTGTGAAGGAATATTTGAATTATTTTGAAGAGTAAAACCCGAATCTAAAACAAAAAAATTACATTTTTAAAAAATGAGCCTACCTAATATCATCACCAACACTTTGGATTTTTTCTACACACATAATTAATTTTCCCATTTCCTGCAAAAGTGAAACAATTTTTAATTTATTACCTTCAATTATTAATGCTACTAATTAATTCCTAACAATTGGAATGGTCCTATCTACGCCAGTGCTCTATTCTACTCTAAACTGTATTCTTAGTAAAACGAAGAAAATGGAATTGAATTGGCCATACTTTACGACCACCTCTCTCGGATATAGCGGGGATGGCGCTAGAACCAAGGAACCAAGTGATAAATTGTAAAACGGAGAGATATGGTAACGGCAAAAAGTCGTTGAGATAGCTAGGGAAATAGTAAATGAGTGGATTGAAGAGAAGGTTAGGCACAGTACAGATTGAGGTGGCGGTTATTTGTTGATTCCCTATGTTCTGCCGATCGATTTTGTGCAGAGATATCAACAAAATTTTTTCGATTTTTAATTAATGATTTCCATAACAGCTGATTGTATAACTCCACCAAATATTACGCTCTCTCTCTTTTTTTTACTTTTCACTCAGTTTTCGACAAAGCCATATCAAATACAAAGAAGGTGTTGACAAATATTTTCTATTGAAATTTAAGCCTCGTTTTCACGGCGATAACTCTCAAGACAATACTATCATGATATTCACCTTGATAGTACTATCGGGGTAGTATACTGTCTACACGCACGCCAGGAGATGGCTGCGAGAGTAATTCAATAAACATAAAATAAAATGATAAATAATATATGATATTTCTGTTTTCACGTGGCGGTAGACGTAATAATATTTGTGTCTGTCGCGATAGGACTATCAACTATCTAGTCAAACTAGATAGTGTGATAGTAATGTTGTGATAGTGCAATAGTGACTATCAAGCGAGCTATCAAGTTATCTATACGGTGATAATTTATACGACAGTTGCTGTCGTGATAGGTACTATCACACAAACTATCGCTGTGAAAACGAGGCTTTAAGAATGGAAGTGCTGAGTTTAAAATGAATCACTTGAATAGATGTGGTGATGATGATGATATAACAACACAAATTAATGTTTTGGTGTAATTCTATATTATCAGCGGTTTATAAAGCTTAATATTTAGTTGGTTGAACCAGTTCATATAAAGCGACATGGAGATCAATTTTAAAGGGAAAATAATTGTAGTGACTGGAGCAGGACAAGGTGATGTTTTTAAATAAATACTCAAATCAAATACAATTTTTTGTTCATCTTCTTACAAATATAAAATAAATCAAATATTTATAATCAAATAAAATAAAAAATAAAAAAATAAAATAAAGTAATAGAAAAAAACCAATCCGTAATAAAAGGCGTCAATTACTTTTACAGTATAATCTCGATATTTCGTATCCCGATAAATCGTATAAAATTGCCGATCGCTTGAAAAAATCTCGATAACTCGTATAAAACCAGTGCATTTCGGTTCCCTCGGTATAATGTAATTTTTTTCCATCAAGTTTTTCGTTTTTGAGGTCAACAAAACGTCTTATAACTCGTATCATTTCGAGAATAATCCCGATAAAACTTATGGAGAGATATTTTCTAAGCTTTTGTTTGTCTGCATTCTCTTGTTTTCCGCAAATATTTTTGAAAATAGTACAGTTCTTACCATAGCCCGAAAGAAAAATGTATCTCCGTGAAAACGGAACCGGTAGATGAAACCATAGCATTTCAATTTGGATAGCACCTTAGCACAAAATAAAGAAAATCCCATCACTTTTCAGGACTTGGTCCATTTTGATGATGACGTGGCGATTATATAAATACTCAACGACGATGAAATTTTATTCCCAATATACGACGTGGATGGTGAAGGTGATGCAGGAGAAGAAGAAGACATTGTTCTGAGAATTACTCCTAAAGTCGCCAAAAAATTTATGAACAGCGAACACGCTTGATCATCATTATTTTAAATAAAACATTTAATTATAAATTTTTAATGTATACTTATTATGTACATTATGGTGGTCCTTAGCAGGGGTGTTTTCGAATTTCTTTGCTCCCAGGGGCTCAAATGCTTCCAAATTGATAAAAAAAAATTCCCTGAAAATTTCGAATTTTGAAAATATTTTTTTGGCTCTTTAGAGATTTATAACTCGGGGACAAATAAATTTAAAGTAATGAGTTTCACATGTTTTTATAGAGAATTAGACGCTCTACAAAGTAGGTCCTGTTGCAATTTTAATGTCTATTGGTTTAAAAGTTATTCAAGCTTAAAATTTGATATTCAAATAATTATCTATATTATAAAGGATATTTATTAAATAAAGACTTTTGTTATGGAATATACTACATTTATGGTGGCCACGATATCTCGAGATCAACTAAATCGATTCACCTAAAATTTTCACGAGGTTGTTCAGAATACATCACCTCATAACTTGAATTAAGGAAAATAGGATCCATAAAAAATTATGACCTGTGGAATTTAAAGAAGACTGAAAAACTTGACAAAAAAAAAAGAAAATCCGTTTTTATAGGGCTGTTATATTTAATTTTTTCAAAAAGATCTTAATTCAAGTTATAAAGTTTCATCTGACACCCAAATATTCATTGTTTATTTTTTTCAGTCCATTTGGCTGAATCGTGGCCACCAGTTAAATATAGCCTCCTGCGGTCTAACACGCCAAGCGAGTACGACGCAACGAAATGTCTTATAAAAATGTTTTAAAAACAAAGAAACTATCAATGAAAATGATACGGAAATGAATTTCTCAATAGGTATCACTGTCCCGGCACGAAAAATACATGAAAACTCATTATAAAATGCCTAAAAAAGTGAAGCTCTCTCCTTAAAATAAGGATAACAACGATGGTGTTGGCAACGATTTTGAAATTAATGAAGCACGCACTAAGGAAACTGTATAGGCGCAAATGGAGCGCACAGTTTAAAAACATTAGGCTGGTCGTCATTGAACCATCCGTCCATATACAGATAACTACTTGCGACTAATCCCTTAACATGGGAAAGGCGTACACCGCGTCCATTACATATTTCATATGACTACCACCGACTACATCCGATTAGCGACTTATCTCGTTTCTAATCAGCATAGTGAGAGAGCAATAGCCATTGTGGGTCATGTGAAACAAACATTATAACGCTAGAAATGTTCAACGGAAATTGTGGATGGGTGTTGCGAAAGAAATTAATGCTGAAGGTAAAAAGAATATTGATAGAATAATTTTATTTTGAGACTATCCGGGACAAAACGCTACCTTATTGTATTGAGGGATGCTACAAGATGAGGTATGAGAAATAAATTAGTTGTTTCTAACGGACGACCTACAGTCGGTACTATCTAGTCGTCCGTAGACGGGCGACCAGTTTTAAGCTGTCCCGCATAACGTGGCATCATCACTGACTTCAAAAATTAAAAAAAAACCACTAATCGGGAACTAGAACAATTTGAAAATGATGGTACACACGGGAAATTATAAGATCTAATATATTAAAACCCTAAAGTCAGATGCACCTTTTACAAACAAGCAACAAACTTCTTTAACACACCGCATTCAATTTTACTAAAAGAGAATTATTGTAAAGAAACAAACAGACGGGCTTCGTTTTTAATCATGAAATTTAAACCGAAGGTGGCCGTTTAAGGCGGCGTCATCTTGTTGATTCGTTATGTTCCCCCGGGATGATGATGATGAGGACAAATTTGGTAATGCCAAAGTGCTCTACACACTCAAAAAGTATAATATAAATAAAATGCGAATACAAAACGCAAAAGTTGATATAAACATTAGTGCATTAGTCCATTTAGAATTCGATGTATTTAAATTGAAAATCTATCTTGTTTTAATGCGCAATAGCTTATAATTTTAATAGTCTTCAAATAAAATAACATTGCCGGAATGATTATCATTTCATTTTTTTCTGTGCTTTTATGTGTTGAAATTATAATCATTGTTACTGAATTACTTGTTAAAATTTAGCCGTATACTTATAGATTAGTACTTTGTAATGTGGGAAGTCGAATCCATAAGGTCTTAAACTAAAATCTGTATTTTGTAACTGATTTCAGGTATCGGGAACGAGTTATGTAAAAGATTGTACAAATATGGAGCAACTATATATGCAATATCACGATCTGTTGATCCATTGGCTGAACTTCAGGAGCATTGTCCTAATATAATAACTATTCCTCTGGATCTTAGCAACTGGCAGAATACAATTGTTGCATTAGAGATCCTTAATGGAACTGTTGTTCACGGTTTAGTAAATAATGCCGGTATAGCAGTAATAAAACCATTCTCGGAGCTAACTGAGAGTGATTTTGATAAGTATGTTCAGTTTCCACAGTAACGTGTACATTTCAAATACTTTATAAATTAATACTTAAATACATTAAAATAAATGATAATCTCGAAATTAATCTCATGCGCAATTGGTTAAATTTTTGGCAGAAAATAAGAGTTTGATTTGTACGCGGATTTGTACGTATTTGTATATTATTATTTCTTATGATCATTTCACTTAGCACAATTAATGTTAATTTGAAAGCGGTTGTAAATGTATCTCAACAAGTCATAAAACATATGGAGAGTGGCAGTAGTATTGTAAATGTGTCCTCATTGGCGGCAATGCGTTCATTCGCTGGACATAGTTTTTATAGTGCATCCAAAGCAGGATTGGATGCAATAACTCGTAGTATGGCTTTGGAATATGGATCGAAGAATATTCGAATAAATAGTATTAATCCAACTGTTGTAATGACTCGAATGAGTATAGCAAATTGGAGCGATCCAAAAAAGGCTAATGCACTATTAAATCAAATTCCATTAAAAAGGTGAAAATTTAATACCAGAAGCTATGTGTGAATTTATTTAGTCTAAAAGTGTCATTTAGCGTCGAGTTCTCACTTTCAGGCGGGAGATACATATACTGCGATGCACTTTGCAGACCAATTTGACAATGGCAGGAAAAGTTGCAACAATGTACAACAATATACAACTGACCGGCCATCGCGAAACCCATCGCAGTATATTTTATTCCACCTTCAGACTCAATTCACACACATCCTAAGCCCGAGATGCACATACGCAATTCTTACGTTTGCAATCTATTCCCCAAGCATATATAGCCTATATAGAACAAAAACTCATTAACTAAATTTTCATTTTTTCAAGTGATGAATTTATATCATTAAAAATCCAACATACCCATTTCTTAATAATTCGAGCAATTTATTATACAATATAGGTGTTATATAAGAAATGTTTTGGGTATATTGGATTTTTAATGATATGAATGTAGAAAGCATCATGACTCGAAAAAATGAAAATGTAGTTAGTGAGTTTTTGTTCTAAATAGGCGATATATTTTATGGAAAAACATGCTTGGGTGAAAATTCGTACTGTGTATCTTTGGACTAAAAGTCACAGTTTGAACTTATTGTTAAAAAATATTTAATTTCAGATTTGCCGAATTGAATGAAGTGGTTGATGCAATTGTTTACTTATTAAGCGATAAATCCAGTTTCATAAATGGGGTTACTTTACCTATTGAAGGTGGATACTTAGCTTAAGAAAAGTATAAATACCATATTTCAACGTAGTATTTTTAAACAATTTTTTGTACAAGCACACTACGTATGAAAGTATGGACATATTATTATAATCAGCACGAAATTTAGACTAATTCTAAAATAGAAGGGTAACAATAAGTGATTTCACAATTGTTTTCTTTTAATTAATTAGTATTATATTATTATTGGGAATAATGATATTAAATATTATCATATTATAATGATTATAAAATTATATATTTCATTAGTACTTGGCCCATTTTTCCTCTTAAAAATAACTTAGCGAATTCTCGTACCGTGAACCGGTAGACTTTATAATAGTTTTTTGACTAACTCGTTGGTTTGCAAAACATGGTTTATTGCTTCGATAAGCTGAACCTTTGTGGTAATGTCAAATTCATCCATCTTCAGTTTGAGAACATTACATTCATTCGATTTCAGGATTCAATCTGTGGAATTTCCCTGTCAACCTAAAGGCTTGATCTTTTATACATCTTACACATTCAAATCTTTTATATATTTACCACAAATTTTCCTTTGACGGGGCTTGCAAAAAATGCAGTTAGGTTTTCCACACTAATTTTGAGTTACAAAATGGTGTACAAGACAAGTTTGTATTGGAATTGATTCATAGTGCCTTTAGCTAAGTAGAGCATCTGCACCTTTAATAATATAACTCCCAATATCATGACCGAAGTAAGTAAGTAAGGCTCCACACACTATGCGATTTCTCTTCAACAAATTGATCAATTTGCCACCTTGCTAACCGATTGTAACGTGTGTGGGGTGGTTGGGTCAACTGTTGATAAGTTGAATGCGCATTCAATTCAACGTGGATTTGATATATTCCGCGCGATTCCAATTTCGAGTTATACAGGACAAAACGCAACAGTTAAAGCAATTAAGGGATCTTTAATAATATTATAACATAAGCATAATAATATAATAAGCGTGCTTTTATTTCATTTTTATGCAATTAAAAGTGAAAAAAGAAATTCATTTTCAAACGGAACATATTTTCTGCTTTACAGAGCCTACTGTACATTAATTGTTGTCTGAATAAACTAATTTTTGACGTTTAAACTAATTGTTTTTCGTTCAGAATTACAAGTTTCTGATTGTTTTATAACCACTGTTCCTGGTGGTTATTACAAATCCATTGAAAAAGCTAGAACGGTCGTAACTCCATATGAGAAGATCGTTCAAACGAAGAATAACATGACGTCACAACATATTAATATATGATGGGATCGTCTTACGATGCGATGGGTAATGCGTGTGATTGCAATATAATGGGAGACATTGATGATTAATACGTCGGGAGCATCATTAAGAAAAAATAAAATTGGAATGAAAAAATTATTGACAAAATTTAATTAAACTATCAATGAAATGTGTGAAGAAACTTCTCTCGTACTCGTAAGCGGACTGTATTTTTTTTTTTTTTGTATAAGGGTTGAAAGAGGGAGTACATTAATAAACATGTACCACCTCCTTCTTCACATCGACCTGAAAGATCTTCTGTGAATACCCAGTCAGTTTGATCGGTCAAACATAGCCCAAGCCAAGATTCTTGAAAAAGTTCAAGATCTCACAGAAATTGGTTTGTTTGATTT
>JANTOP010036016.1:0-11132 GCA_027564815.1 Symmerus nobilis | reverse complement strand
ATTTGAAAATTTCGGTATGGATTTAAATAAGCGGTAACAAGGGCGATTTATCAACACCATAAGGTGAGGGGGTCCGCTCACAATAAATATATTTAAAATCCTTTTAAATAAAACCTTGAAAATATTCAATAGAAATGCTTTATTTGTATGAAATGATCCAACAAATTTTTTTTTCAGAATTTTCTTAATCTAATGATGTCAAATTATTGCTAAGACATATTCAAAGTAAACATTTTTTTAAGAATCAATATATTTTTAAATACCGGTATACCGGTAACACCGGTATCATACCAAAAAACATACCGAAATACCGGTATGATTTTTACCGTTTTGTATTCTCTATACGCCAGTGATTCTACGACAATTTTCGGTATCTTTCCTCAATTACGTAATTATCTCTGATTTTTCTGGTCTCTTCTGGCTCCCAAATGGTCCGGGAAAAACAACTCGTTTAAAGTTGATAAAGTCAGTAATCAGCAAGGAAAAGCCATATAAAGGTGTGGAAAATTCCGGAGAGATCCAAAGAAAACCAGGAATTTTGTCAAGATATTTCTTGATTTACCAAACAAATATTTCAATTTCAACGTTTTTATCAATTTTTATAATTCTCAAAATTTCACTTGCAGAAAATTTCCGCGAAATTTCATTCATAAAATTTAATTGAATGCCAAAATATCAATTTTCAAGAAAATAAAATATTTGCTTAAAAATTCTTTTGAATTTGGGAACCATCTATTAGGTAAACTGAATTTCCCAGAAATTTTCTACGAAATTTGAAAAATCTAAAAACGCAAAATTGTCCTTAACCGAATAATGAAGAAAGCAATTTCTCAGAATTCCAAAAAAATCAACCCCTAAATTTTGACGGGCGATTGGATTTTCTATTTATATTTTTTTTGCGAATTTCTTGCGATTCACTACGAATATGCTCAATATAATTATTTTGATTTTGGTGAGAATGTGGGTGAATTTATAATATAGATTCCTAGAACATTATCATGTGGCCCTCCGGGATTTTTTAATTTTCATGCAGCCCTCTACACAGATAAGGTTGCCCACCCAGGGCAATTTTCAAAAGGGGGAAGTATTAACGGATTATATATATCGGAATAAATCGTCTATAATTTTCCTGGTGAAATTAGCTAAATTACTATCATATATCAAAGAAGTGAAATTATCCAATGATGCATTAATTCAATAATTATATTGGAGATACAGTATTGGTATTATCGCTGGTTTCAAACCTTACAGTGATAACCAATAATTTTCTTTGTAATGTAATGTATTTTACTAATATAATTTAGGATCCATTATTTATGGTCAATACTGTACGGATATGTTAGGTGATGTGTTCCTATACTTAAAAGTGAATATTTAATATTTTGAATGCCAAATTATACTCTCTTTTTTTTATTTATTACCGTGCCCGATAATCAATCAAGGTGAATGATATTGTATAGTCGATCAAAATAAAATCAATAAGATCACCGGTAAATTTATAATTCTCTGCGGATTAGACACGAAATTATATAAAAGTATAATAATTTCTAATGTTCTTTTCAAACCATTTAAAATTGACAATTCTTCTAGGTTATCCGGTTTAATTTCAATTCATTTTATTTTTTTAATTGGTCTCGTCTTGAAATTTTAACTTGAAAAGTAGAAATTTATTTTTTTGTTAATCGTGTCAATGAAATTAATTTAATTAATTTATTTAAAATTCAAAAAATCTTAAATTAGATTCTCTTCTCTTCTTTCAAATCGATTATATTTTTCCGGGAAATTATTATAATTGAAAAATGAATAGCCAATGAATATAATTATTATTGGAAATTTCCTAAATCTAATTTTGTTTGTAAATACAACCTTTTTAATTAAGAGAAATTTCAATAATTTCTGTAATAATTACATGACAACGATATTCAAAATAAATACCGATTTTAATTACTTTCTTTTATATTAATTTAATTACTCACATCAATAGTATTAATTATTACCTTAATTGCAACTATTGTTTGGTATACCAAAAATGCAGCAAAAATAATAGAAAAAGAAATGCATCTATTATTGGGTGGGTAGCAAACAATAAATTTTCAAGTGTATCGGAAAATTACATAATTAAATTGTAATGGTTATTTGAAAATTTTAATTGCTACTTATCCAGCTATATAAAAATACGGTAGATTTTTTTTTGTAATTAATTATTTATATATTTTTAATTATATAAAGATATCCGTATACGAACTATCTTACATTGAAATATTTTTTATGTTTAATTATTATACAATTAATATAATTTATTTAATGTGGATCCCCTAATCCTTCCACATCCAGAAAATGAGAATAAATTTATTTTTATTAAATATTCGTATTTAACTGAGCAAGTCAACCAGTTATTTTGTCAAAAAATTCAATTATAAATAAAACAAAACTCTCATAATTTATTTGTAATTTATTTATGTGAATCTTTTGTTTTGTTAGTGGACAAATTAAAAAATAAAAAAGATATTTATTTCCTAAAAGAAAAAATTTAAAATAATTCGACAATGTCTGAACCGGATCCATTAGCATTCTTAAAAGATTTTGCTGCTGGCGGTATATCGGCAGCGATATCAAAAACGGCGATGGCTCCAATTGAACGGGTTAAATTATTACTACAAGTGCAACATATTTCGAAACAAATTCCCGAAGATCAAAGGTATAAGGGTAAATATTGATTAAGAAACAATCCGTAACAATCAGTCCGGTAATCGATAAGTGTCCTTTTTTCCATTCAGGTATGATTGACTGTTTTGTTCGAATACCAAAAGAGCAGGGAATCACCGCTTATTGGCGTGGTAATTTAGCAAATGTTATCCGATACTTTCCAACACAAGCATTAAATTTCGCTTTTAAGGACGTCTATAAGCAAGTATGGCATTACGCGTAAGAAACGCACTTATCCAATCTAATAATTAGTCTTAATCAATCGTAATTGTTGTTTTAAGGTTTTTCTTGGTGGTGTTGATAAAAATACACAGTTTTGGCGTCATTTTGCTGGAAATTTAGCGTCTGGCGGTGCGGCTGGAGCAACATCATTATGTTTTGTTTATCCGCTTGACTTTGCTCGAACACGGTTAGATTTATAAATACCAGTTTTATCTCAAAATTTATGATGAAATTTATATAGTTTAGCAGCTGATATCGGGAAAAGTGGGGCTGATCGTGAATTTAGCGGTATGGGAGATTGTTTAATAAAAATCTTTAAATCAGATGGTATCGTGGGGCTGTACCGTGGTTTTGGGGTATCCGTTCAAGGTAAAGTAAAAAACCAATAAATTTCCCCGATATTGATAATAATTAATTATTTATCAATTATCAGGTATTGTTATCTATCGTGCTGCATATTTCGGTTTCTATGATACCGCTCGCGATATGTTACCCGATCCGAAAAATACCCCAATCTACATATCATGGGGTATTGCACAAGTGGTAACAACGGTTGCCGGTATCGTTTCGTATCCATTCGATACGGTACGACGACGAATGATGATGCAATCGGGCCGTAAAGCGACAGAGGTTATCTACAAAAGTACGGTCCATTGTTGGATGACGATAGCTAAGGTAGAGGGGCCTGGCGCATTCTTTAAGGGGGCATTTTCGAACGTTCTTCGTGGTACAGGCGGTGCATTCGTACTAGTTTTGTACGACGAATTGAAAAAGTTAATGTAAAATTATGTTTAATTAAATTACTTCAAATACTTCAATTTTTTTTTATTAAAAATTTACCTTACGAAACTATGTCGTCGATGCCGTACTGGCACTGTAAATTCATTATCTTCATCATCATTACTGCTTGAAGTGTAATGGTCAGCACATTTTGTACCATTACCGTAACTATTATCACAGTACTTATGATGTTTGGTTCGTTTTAATCGTTGCTTATTTGATGAGACATTTATGGACATTTTATTTGTGTTACTTTTTTTTTCTTATAAATCCAATTAGTAAGTAAATTTCAACACTATATTCTGCTTTGCCTATATGTTTTTAATTATTATTTATAACACACAATTTATAAATAAAAATCAACATGCATGCATATTGCATATTGTATATTTTCCATTATTTAACTGTAAAAAATTTTGCTGCAATTATTTTCTTTAATTCGCTTATGGGTTGGTAATTTATATATGTGCAAATCTTATGTTAAATCCATTTTAATAAAACGAGAAAGCTGCATCATACTATTTTATTTGATATCTATAGATAGATTGTAACATTGCAGAATATTGAATGCATACCTCACATAACGTTTTTCATTTCTTGCAAGAAAATCTATACTTAAATTTTCTTCGGGAAATATTTCTATATCAAGTGTAGAGGTGACATTACTCGATGTAAGCCTGTAAATTTATTTAAGACTAAAGTATACTTATATTTAACATAACAACTTTTACATATAATTATAAACCATCTCTATATAGAATAATTTTGATATTTAATATTGAGATAAATGGATGATCTCAATAAATTAAATATTCAGTTAAATTACCTAAAATAGTTCTAATTTCTAATACTCAATTAACCTCGATTCCTCCACATCAGAATATCCATTCAGGGGGCTAAAGATGATCGGCCCTAATTTATATAAATATGAAGCAAATCAATTATTTGTCCCCACTTCATATAGAAAATGATAAGATAATGGGTAAGAAAAAAAATGTTGAACATTTTTCTTTTCAAAAGATCTTTTCACTTATAAATTCATCGAAATTTATGAATATTCACGGTTTGTTTTAAAAATAAATAATAAAAATAAAAAGAAAATGAAAAGTGTTCCCATAACAATATTTACTTAGGTCGTTCAGTTGATCTTTTGTAATTATCAGAAATTTATGGTTGTAAGTTACAACATTCAAGAGTGAAAACATTCCAGAAAACATGAAACACTCTTATAGTTAAGTACTTTTAACATCTTCATACGGTTGAAGGAATCAAATCTCTCAAATCGCAACAAAATTATTTTAACGAATCCAGACAGATAATCATTCAAATTAAAAGACTTAATAGTCAATTGTCAGTCTAATTTTTGAATTTCATCAATTATACGATTTACAATTGATAAAATTTTGAAATTTTTCGGATTTTATAAAATTTCCGAACATTTTCGAAATTTTAGAACTTTTTATGAAATTTCCTAATTTTCTTGAAATTTACTAATTTTAATGCGAATTTTTAATGGTTTTTTAAGGAATTGGAAATTTCATCATCGGAAAATAATAAATTTCCTTAATATTAGCTCGTAATTTACTTAAGTGACTTTCTCAGTAGCTCTTCGGTTATCCAGGAAAAATCACATTTAGGCGAATTTGAGGAAATTTTCTTAACAAAATTTTGAAAACAAATATTTGTCTTGCGATTAACACAGAGATCTATCGGAAAATAATTAATTTTCTAAAGCTAATATCGTAATTTCACAATTGTGAAATTAGTTTTTAAATTAGCTCTTCGACTATGCAGAAAAAAACGGTTCAATGAAATTGGAAAAAGTGTCCTTAATGAAATTTTTGAATCAAAAATTGAAATCGAGCTGAACGATTGTCATAAAATTAGCTCAATGATAACTGGAAATTTCTCTAACATTTCGACTTTCCCGATCTCTGAAGTATAGTTGACAGAATTGTGTGGCTTGCTAAACCAATTAGGTCGGATATTGGTAATCAGTGGCGTGCAGCATAACGCGCAGAAGGCGCAGAAGATAAGATAAATAATATATCTTGGGCATATCTACAAAAAAAAGTCTCAAAATCTGGCCTATGGTCCACCTAGCTGGGGATTCTTCTGATCAGTGAAGATATGCAATTTTTCTCCCAATAATTAAATTTAGAGTAAATCCGAAATTTTCGTTGAAAAGTTTCGAGGAATATTAAAAACTGGATGAAGTTTTCACATTTCGGCTTTCAATTTAGTCGTTTTAAAATCTATTTCGTATCCCAATAATTTAATGGCATTGAAATTTAATATTATCTGAATCGATCTTTAAGAAACTTGTAAAAGCTTATCCAAAACTTTTAATTAAAATTAAATTTAATTAATTACCAAATCTATTTTATCTTCCGATATATAAGTTTAAATGTAATCGGAAACTTTCGTTAAAAGCTCTGTGGAAAATTAAAATCTCTATAAAAGCTTTAATGGAATTGAATTGAAAGCAAATTATCATGAAGGTATTCATTGTCCCTATTTGATCTTTGTTGAAAAATTCATCTATCTGTCTGAAATTTTCATTGAGCTCTCCAGATTTTTGAAACCAAGTTTTGGGGAAAATATTAAATTTCGTGTAAGGACCGATATCTGGATAAAAAATAGATATTTAAACGCAAAAAATTAAGTTCGAAACTTAAAGCTTTATTTAAGCTTACAATTGACTGAGAAAGCTTTTAGCGAAAATGTCATATTATATCTAAATTTAATTAATCGAATAAATATAAAATTCCAAATTATATTAAATTACAATTTCATATTAAGCTTTTAATGAGCTTTCGAGACTTTTAAAGCTTTATTTTGGAAACAATTTAAAATTTTGTTAAAGAGCCGTTATCTGGACAGAAAATATACTTTTAGGTGTGAAAAATTAATTTCCTTAGAGCTTTCGCTGCGCTTTTAATAGTTTGGATTTAACTTCCTACGGAAATTCCATATTTCATTTAAATCTAATGAATAGGATAAAATTCAATTCTAAATTATATTAAAAGACATTTTAATTTTAAGCTTTCAATGAGTTTTCGAGATTTTTGAAGCTTTTCTTGAGTAAATTTAAAATTAAATAATTATTAAAGGATAGGAGGATCATTATCTGGAAAAACAATTTATTTTAAGATTTTAAAAATAAGGTTCGTAAAACAAAGCTTTCTGGGAGCTTTAAAGTTTTTACAGAGCTTTGTACGAAAAGTTTAACTTTGTTATTTTTCTAATTCTCCTCAACTAATTTTTAATCTTTCTGCATCATTAGATTTTTTTGGATCCGAAGAAAATTATCGGGAAATCTGTATCAAATTTCGCAATGTTTGATATTCAAATTCCTCGGTGCTAGCCTTTACAAAATTAAGATTTTTCTTAGATAAATTTCAACTTTTCAGAAATATCTCATTTTTGTATTTTTGCCTATCTTTCTAAGCAACTTTTTGCGTTTTTACTTTTTTTTTCGGGCATAGAAAATATTCGGCATGCACTCTATAGTAATAGCACTGAACAATATGCTCTTTAATAAAGCAAGCGCATATGAAGAAGGATGTAATACATTCTTAAGGGGTCATAAAATTCTGCACACCTTAAGGAGTTGTTGACCGCACGCCACTGTTGGTAATATTAGATGGATATCTTTTAGATGGAATAGATAGGGCACAGAATCGTATCCAAGATAAACAGGAAACTGCTCCGTGAAATATATAGTAATTTTATTATTGGGTAAGTATGTTAATTGGATAATAGAACAAGTTCATTTATGATTTTTAAGGAAGTCCCATCAGAACCTATAGATATTTTCCGGCCTATCATCGATTGGCCGAATTTTTGTGTGAACACGTTCTAAAACTTTAAAGTCGATTTTCCTCGAAACTTATGTTTTAAAAGTCAGTACCAGGTAGAACTCGAAATTGGGTGGACCTATTTGACTGATTCTGCTTGAAGAAGATATAAAATTTTGTAGTCCCACTCGAATGCTTTTTTCAACTTCCGAATTGTAAGTATTTTTTTGAGCAATTTAAATCCCAAAATTTTTCAATTCAATTCAATTCAAAAATAATATATTTTTGGCTTTATATATTTTAAGGCTTCAATATATACTCTTTCCTTTGCAGAAAGTCTCATTATTCTGAGTATAAAATTTAATTTGAAAAAAAAAATCACAAAAAGTGTAAAAATCGTACGAAAATTTTTTCCAAAGTACTAACTCGCCTTAAAAAATAGACTTTACTTTTGATAGGTTTGGTCCACTGGTAACTACCTGGGTCTCTTCAAACCTCGGTATTCCCGATTTTTGTATTCAATCCAAATTAGGAAATTAATTTAAAAATAAAATAAAAACAATTCTTCAATAAACTTGATCAACAAAAAATTTCTAATGAAAAAAAAATACAGAGATTTTGATGAGAATATTTCCCTTGGTAAATTTACTCGACAAATTGGTACTTATCTGGAAAAAGGTTATGATTATCCGGAAATTTTAAAATTAGGTAATTTCGATAGGAATTAAGGTCAGGGGTCCACTCCCATCTTATATTTAAAATAAAAACGAGCAGTAAAGATCAATTTTGGTCAAAATTTTCCTAACAATTTCTAAGTAATTAACAAAGAGATTTTATGCAGAAATTTTTTTTTGCAAAAATCAACCGTTTTGAAATCTATTTTATTTCGGCCAAAATTGTCTCATGGAAAACTTAAATTTCCGGGAAATTTCATAAGAGACTCGAAAAATGTGAGTATAAGAAATGAAACCTAAAGCCCCAGTGAGGAAATTCTGAAAGAAATTTTTAAAGAAAATTAACCCCCTGATTTTAGGGGGATCGATAAATGAGACAAACAATAAGAAACTGGATACTTATCAGGAAGATGGTTGTAATTTTACGAAAAATTTTCAAAATTCCAGTAAAAATTGAATCGATTAAAAAAATCGATATAGATGGCCATTTCAAGTAGTTCCAACTTCTTTCCGTCTGTATTAAATTTTCCTGGAATTTCTATTAGACTTGCTGCATTTTCTAGTAGTTCAAGTCATTTTTTAGTCGTAGGTCGTAGCAAATTTGATCAGATTATCATCCAGATAAGAAGCAGTTAGTGTAAAATCAATTTAATTAAATTTATAATATATATATATATTATATAGTGGGTAGCTAATTTGTGGTCTTTATTTGTTCACATATTACAGCGGAATATCAATTTAATGAACTCAGAATTGGCAATTCAAATACATATATTTACAGGTGGGAGATTTTTATTCTTTTATATCGGAAAAAATTCAATTATTTTATTAAAATTAAATAACTTCAGATTGAGAATTGTTTTTAAAATCGGAAATTATTAAGAAAACATTGAAAAAACCAATATTACATAAAAAAATCATTAAATTTTATGAAAATTTGAAAATAATAATTTTGAAAAATCTGTATATTTTTTCAAAAAGAGAAAAATATAAAAATCAGGCCAGACTAATATAATGAACTTCAGAAAAATTAAAGAACTTCTAAAAAATCATCAAAATTAGAAAATTCTATCAAAATCCTAACCTTCCGAAATATCCATTCATTTTCAAAGGACAATTAGTAGAAACGTCGTGGTAATTTGAAATTATAAGGGTAAAATTGAGGGGGGGAGGGGTGATATTCAAATTTTCTTTAATAATATTCTTGAGGATTTAGGTGGGCAAGTTGGTAAACATTTAAAATAAATTTGAGGTTGTCGTGCGATATATCTTAAAATATTTCTTAATGTTAATAGCTGAATAAGAAAATAATTTAAAATAGTCTGGTAACTAAATATATTTGAATTTATAATTATTTTTTCGAAATTTAAATTTTTGTACGAACAATTTCCATTAATTATTAAGATAATTATTATTATTTTCCATTAATGGTTGTTTTAATATATTTTATTTACTATTAACTCTGTGTTGTATCTATCTATTAATTTTTTAATTAATTCACTAGATTTGAATCACTGCTTCAAATAATTTTCTTTCATTATTTTTCTCTGTCTTGCTGAAAAATGTTTAACAACAAAATAATTAATTAAGATGAGATTATGGTTGTGTTTGTGTAGTAATTTGAATTTAAAATTCATTCCTACACCATATGGGTGATATGATAACAGTTCATGATATTTTTTAGGTCTATACCGAGTATTTTCTTTAAAAAAAATAACAATTTCTTATTTATACACTTATGAAAATTAACAAAAATCTTTAAAAAAAAAACAATTATTTAAATTACAAAATAAAAAAAAATATATCTTGTGGATGGTCTTAACATCTCGCGCCACGAAGAAATTTATTAAAGAAATGTTAACGTTTTGAAGCGCAACCAGCGAATAATATAGTTTATAAATTTAAAATATTTTATAGATATAAGCATCGGAGTTACCGTTTTCTTTACCCATTTTTAAATACAGAAAATAATATTAAAAATTAGAAAAGAAGGTGATCGTACATTTTTACCTATAACGAGATCGCTTTTATGCGAAACCAAGTAAAAATAAAGTTGATTGAAGAAAATTGAATCATTGCTGTTATAATTCAATTAAAAGTTTATCGTATTACAGGGTTTTGTAACTAGCGTCCATCAATGGTCAACTGTTTTTTTTTTTTTTAATAAATAATATCTCAATGTTATATTGATTTCCTCTTCAAATTTCAAAATTTCGGACAAATGATTAACCTCCTGAATATCTATTACCGGTTTTCTAACATATATTAGTCGGTATATGTGTTTATTAATAACTAGGAAAAATCTTGTGTATCGAATACGAGAGGTATTCTATAATTTTATTTGTTAGTAAATTCTGCAAGTCAATTAATCCATTTCCGGAAATAACCGGTATATTCTTTGAGGCCTGAGAAAATTAAGTAAAAATGTCGACGTTGTGGCTAAAAAAATGGTTAGAAAGTTAACCTCTCCATGCTTCAAAGGAAGAAACATAATATCAACTCTCAGCGTTTACCCCGGAAATTCTCGAAAAGTCCCAACGAAAGAAAAATTAGAAAATGCTTACGCCAACTATATTTTTAAAGACACTCCAAAAAATCTTGAAAAATCTGTAAATAAAGGTTTTCTTTTTATAGAATTCAGTATCTTCAAGAGGTGTGCAGAATTTTATGACCATCAGAGTTTGCTTTTTTCCTTGATGGTTTTCTTAAAACAAAAAACACAGATAATTTTAGAATACGTCGGAACCGTCAGAAAGTAACCGCCGAACATGAAAATTGGTTAGAGGCCGGAAAATCGTAAATAGGGGTTCGAGAGTAACAAAACGATTGGCAAGCATTATGTCATTCAGAAGTCGTATTATGATATTTTCGGGCAAACAGTACTTTTTTGTGTTTGCATTTTTTTTGGTTACTAATCTAAATTTAAAATGTAAATTGTACACAATACATT
>JANTOP010036005.1:0-11132 GCA_027564815.1 Symmerus nobilis | reverse complement strand
TTTAATAATTTTTATTTTTAGACAATAAACGGCGCAAACGTTTGCGATCGAGTGGAAGGAATATCACTGCTATCACTAGAAATGTTGTGAACATCGTCTTCATCCTCTATTATTGAAATTTTTTCCGGGATCCCTTGAGCAAAATGATTATGAGTCTCCTCTGGAGACTGTGAAAGTGTGTGTTCAATAATACACTTGATCATTTCACACATAATTACTAAACTGATGAAGCAGATCATAGCCACAATATGATAAATCTGGCTTATGATATGCAATCTATTCGTGCGCGGTGCGTGCAGTACATATAAAAATTAGAAATGGTTTAGTACGCGACAAATAAAATTTTTTTTCTTAGAATTTAGAAAAAAAATGTTAGAAATTGGATTGGATAATTCGTGTTAAATCAAAATAATTCATATAAAAAGAGAACAGAAACTTTTTTTGAATTCGTGGTATTTCAAATTCGTTTAAAAAAGGTTCGTGCAAAAACAGAATTAGGTGTATATCCCTAAAATGTTGTAAACATATATTTTTTTATTTAATTAGTTATTTTACGATTTCAATAATTATAAACAATAATTTTTTGTGAATGAAATCATATCTTTTAACATCTTATACATAGAAGCAAATTTCAAAAAATTAGAAAATATGAGGAGAAAAATTTTTAATATTGCGTTCCCTTAAAGCTATATAGCCATAGAAAGTGTGTAAAAACATTTGCAGTAACAGTTACATAACACGCGGCTTACGAAATCCTTGGGTTGTCAAATAAGATTATATTCTTTCACTATCTCTTAGTTTTTAATTATATACTATATATGAATGGGAAACAGTAAGCGATTATTGTGCCAGGTGACATTTAAGAGGTGCGTATTTCCATAAAATGTTTCAATTTAATGGTCAGTTAACAGTGGCGTGCGGTCAATAAGGTGCGTCCTTAAGGTGTGCAGAATTTTTTTATTTTCGTCGGCCGGGAAAAAATGTAAAAACGCACAAAGTTCCTTTAACAGTCAGGTAAAAATACAAAAATTAAATATTTCAGAAAAGTTGAAATTTACCTAAGAAATATTAGAAATTCGTAAAGGCTCGCACCGAGAAATTGAATATCGGATATCGCAATATTTGATCCGGATTTCCCGATTATTTTCTTCGTAGCCAAAAAAATGTAATGACATAGGAAGTTTATAAATTAGATTGAAAAAAATATAAAATTTCAAAACTAAAAAGCTCCCAGAAAGCTTATTTTCTGAACCTTATTTTTGACGATATAAAATCCATTTTCTATCCACATAACGATTATTTAACCAAATTTAAAATTTTCCTATTAAAAAAAGCTAAAAAAATCTCGAAAGCTCATTGAGAGCTTACAATTAAAATGTCTTTTTATGTAATTTGAATTCGAATTTTTATCTCATTCATTAAATGTAAATTAAATATGGAATTTTCCAAACTATTAAAAGCGCGACGAAAGCTTTAAGTTTTATTCGTAATTCTTTACGTTAAAAAATCTATTTTCTATCCAGGTAACTATAATTTAATAAAATTTCAACTTTTTCCAAAATAAAGCTGTAAAAATTTCCAAAGCTCTTTTTAAGCTTAAAATTAAAATGTTAATTAAATAATTCGGAATCGAATCAGAATCAGAATTTAATAAATTTTAATAGTAATAATCATTTAATAAATCGAAATTTCACATAGAATTTTCACACAAAGTTTATCCAAACTATTAAAGGTTTAACGAAATCTCTAAGCTTCGAAGTTAATTTTTTGCGTTTAAAATATATTTTCTATACAAATAACGATCCCTTAACAAATGTTTAAATTTTCCCAAAAAAAGCTCAAAAAATCTCGAAAGTTCATTGAAAGCTTTAAATTAAAATATTATTTTATATAATTTAGAAACTATTTTTTTTTAATAATAAATTTAGATAAAATATGAAATTTTGGTAAAAACTTTCTGAATCCACTGTATGCTCAAAGACAGATTTAAGTATAGAACTTAATGTTTTACGTTTTAAAATATATGTTCTATCTAAACATCGGTACTTTCATGAAATTTCAAATTTTCCCCAAAAAACATGCTTCAAAAATCTTGAAAGCTCATTGAAAGCATATATAAAGCTCTTTAACGATAGTTTCCGATTTCATTTCAATTTGTTTATCAGGAGATAAAATATATTTGATATTGAATAAAATAATATCATATTTTAATTAAAAGCTTTGGAAGCTTGATGATTATTGACAAAGTTATTAAATAAAATATTTTCAATTAGCCGTGCTCTGCGCCTGCTGCGCATTAGACTTTGTGACACTGTCAGTTAAGCTGTGCACACAGCTAAGCTGTTGCAATCAGGCATCTTGAGGTGCAATCAGCAAGAGTCTCTTTCGATCGTATATGATAAAAGTCGGTAGTGCTAAGGCTACCACTATTTATATGAATTTCATTCACATTCTTGGCTACAAAGGTCTTCCAACGTATATCAGGAAATTTGTTGAAAGTTTGTAAACTTTTGCAAAATCGAACAATTTCGTCAAAATTCTAAATAGTTTTTATAATTGAAACTGAAAAATATTCATAAATTTTGGAACGTTTTTGGTATTTATGAAATTCCGCAAATTTGAAAGTCGTTTAAATATATTTTTCATAAAATATACCAATTTTCTTGTAATTTTTCAGTTTTGTTGAAATTTTTAAATTTTCATTGAAACTATACGATTCTGATGAGAGTTTCCAATTTTTATAATGAAATTTTTAGAAATTTTGTCTGAGTTTGATGTACTTATTAATTAATATTATATTATTTTCATGATAAATTGAATTTTCCGAATAGTTATTAGTAATAAATAACTTATTAATTACATTTACCGAATCGGGAGAGCTCTCGCTCCAAACGACGGAATCAATGGTAATGCTAGGCTAGGAAATAATTATACTCGTTTGAAAAAAGTACTCTGTTTCGAGTAAGAACTGCTCATTAGTATAGATTATAGAATCTATCTATTGTGTAGTGAATACTTACAATAAGCTATCGAGTTTTAAACAAACGACCAGTCTTTTATGACGATTGACTTGTCATTAAATACCAATAATTATTATTGCCAACTATTTATTATGTGAATTTTTATAACCAAGATTACAAAATTATGAAGTCCTTTTTATAATATAATTTTGAATTTAATAATTGCCCATAATCTTTAAAAGAGGTGGTTTTATTATTCTGTAGGTTACTGCTATCATACTTACGTGTCATCTTAGTTGCATTGATAATACTTTTAATGAAGTTTAATAACCAATGTTATAACATCGTGGTTAATTGGAGAAAATTATTTAAAATTGTGGAGTTTCGGTATTTCTGAGAAATAAATCAAAGTTACCCTTAAACTCTTATTTTTTGTGGTAAATGTACATTTTTTTACTTCTTTATTTGTCATAATTCTATTTTGTTGCAGAAATGTCGTTAGCGGTTTCGTTCCTTTTGGAGTTTTTGACTGTAACATATCACGATAATGGACAGTTATGATATTGTGTGTGTTAAAGCAGTGGCGTGCGGTCAATATCTCCATAAGGTGTGCAGAATTTTTAAGAACTTACCGTCTTTGATAGCTTCATTGCATTTTGTTTTGTACTTATTAAAATTAAATTAATTAATTAATTAATTAAAATTAAAATTTTAAATTTCCCGGGAAATAATAACCAATTTTCGGTAAAGTGGTCGTTTGAATACCCACATCCCACTTCAACCCTTAACAAAAGTCGGGGGTTGTTGGTTTTTTAATTTTGATAAATCGATTCATTTATCTGATGATTAGAAAACCATACTGTGTCATTACATGTATAGGTAAAGTAAAGAAAATTACAAGAGATTAAATTAATTAAATTCTAATTAAATCACTAGTTTTATTACAAAAACTTAGCTTTCAGTTTGAGATATTTTTTTAAATTCAAAAAATTTTTCTTTAACGACTTTTTAAATTTCCAAAAAAAATCTTTATTGGTGACCTCAAAGCTTGATAAAAACTTTTAATTAAAACTTTATTCAGATTGGGTACCATTTATTATTACATTAACTAAATTT
Source organism: Symmerus nobilis (assembly GCA_027564815.1). NCBI lineage: Eukaryota > Metazoa > Arthropoda > Insecta > Diptera > Mycetophilidae > Symmerus > Symmerus nobilis. The sequence continues at coordinate 7,056 of JANTOP010036005.1, read as the reverse complement.
AATTAACATTTCAAGTTTTCCCAAAAATCTTTTAAAAAAATTGGAAGCCCACAGAAAGCTCACGTGTTGAAATCTATTTTTCTACGAAATTTCAAATTTTCTCCAAGAAGCTCAATTAAAATCATCTAAGTTCTTTGAGAGCTTTTGATAACAATTTTATTTTTATTTATTTGGAATCTAATTTTCATTTGATGACTTAAACTTCAATCAAATCGAGAATTTGCCTCCAAGAGCTTTGAAAATCTGAAATGCTCATAGAAAGCTTAGGTTTGCAATTTAATTTTATTTGTTTTGTAATATATTTTCCAAATCACTTTACTGTAACTATATTTCATATTTATTCATAAAAGCTTTATTGAAGTCGGCAAAGTTGACTGAGCTTTTAATTCAACTTTCATTTTATTTGTTTAGAATCTACTTCTCATCCGATTACTGAATCGTTTTGAATCGAACGAGCTTTTGAAAAATTTGAAAGCTCAAAGAAAGCTTAAAGCTTTCAGATATAACTTTATTTCAGATTCGATAAATTTCAGAGTTTCAGAGAACTCAATTGAGCGAAATGTAATTTAACTTCAATCAGGACTTATGAGAAATTGGGTAATTTTAAAGGCGTGCTCTGCATCTTCTGTGCTTGCTTTAGTCTGCACGCCACTGTGTTGAAGTGACCCTGACCAGACGAATTACGTAAACTTTTAAACATCGCTCAATATATTGATGTCATCAGAGTTGTAGGTGGTGTAGATGTTAAGAGCGTAAAGAGGTATAATGATGGACAAATTCATTAACTTTTAATTTAAAGTTTTTTAATTAATATCAATTCATGTCAAAAATAATATAAATCATCAATTTACCATTGTGATCGTAATGGTTATTGAGTAGTTTTATATGACCGATTTTCATCATTTCTAAATGCAACAAAAACAAAACCTTCAACTCAATTAATTAACAAAATTTAATTTAAAAACTATTTTGTTAATAAAGTTAAACTTTTGTTTTCATTTAAATTTTTACATAACTGACTTCATTAAAATATGAAAGAATTGTTTTGAATTGAAAGCTATGTTTTTCCTTCAGTACAATTTATGTATACAAAAAATATATAATAAATCGCTTTGCTCTGATAATAATATAGTAGAAAAATTTTTTAATAAAATATGTAAACAAACTGACACCGGGTACAGTGATTTTTTCATTCACACCACAATATGAGTTTCTTTGTGTAATATTTATTTATTTAAATATTTTTTTTGCTGGTATTGTTATGCCTAGGAAGCCCCCGTTTATTCAACATTCTTATCTTATACAGGATATAAGCAGATATGATTTTGTTATTAATTTTGGTGCAGCGACCATTGGACTCGAACTATAACCATTTTAGATAAGTAGTCAAGTCTGGGGTCTATTTTTTAATGAAATAATTTAATAATTTTCAAAAAATTGTCGCCACATTTATTAAGGTAATAACTTAGCAGATGGCCTTGAACTTCAACTAAGCAGTACTAACTTGGTTGTAAATAATTTCAACAATATAAGCATTTCAACGGCACCGTGTATTCAATTTAATTCAATGTGATGTAAATAATTATAAATTAGTTTATGGTCAACAAAATGTGAATTTATCTGTATTGTTATTGTTGGAAATATAGAATGACCAAACCATTGATCAAACAGTTTTGTATATTAATTTAATTTGCATAATAAAACACAATCGTAAGATACGAAAAAAAAAAACATTGTAATACATATAACAAAAATATGCTAAAAAGTAAAACTTTTTACTTTTGTTTTCATTTCATTATTAATTGGGTAATTAAATCACACGAAATTTTATTAAAGATAAATGAATAAAATCAAATGATTTCTTAAAAACGCCTATTCATTTCTAAAAGATTCGTAATGCGGATTTGATTGCAGATTTTTGAGGTCTTATAATTTCAAAAGCAGTCACATGCTGTAAAAAGCAAAATGAAACCAAATATTTTGAATTGGATGAAAATAAAAAATTTCGAAAATTTGGAAAAACGCACCAACACCATACCTCTAACTTCGGTAAAGTTTAACAATTTGAAGAAAGTGCAACGAAATTTCCAGTAATGTTAGGAAATGTCAGGAAAATAATTTCGTCCTGATTTTCCAGTCACTTTTCAGACATTTTTCTATGATGATTTCACTTTTCCGACTCATCAGAGATATTTTTTCGATATCAACATCGGTTTTTGTGTTTTTCGCCTAAAATATGGTGTCCGACGTGTATGTGGTGTACTATCAAAATGCTCCTTTGGTCAATACGCATATACGAAAAAAATGCCAAAAAATATCGGCCGGCCGATAGATGGCGCGGAACGGCTTTAATGTTTTCACTTTTTCCTTAAATTGTGGATCTGAAAGGGCGCGCATTTTGGGGGAAGGAGGGGTCCCACAAAAAAGTGCCGATCTTCGGGGCACTAGACCACTTACCTGGGAATTGCCCACGTCAAGAGGCATCAGTCAAAAATCAGGGCTGTCAACAAATTAGTGCTGGGAACCACAAAATTAGACATTTGTGTTTTTCAGCCAAAATTCCACATCCGATTTTTAAGCAATTTCGAATTATAAATAGGCGAATTTGAAGAGGATGCAGCAGGGATAGGAATTTGGTGTCCAAGGTTGAAACGTGAGGGTTGACCCTGGCCACAAGATGGCCATACATTTAAGAGGCTCCCACCCCCTAAAATGGGGCTGGGGTGCCCCAAAGTGTTTAAAAACGCTTTTTAGTAATTGTGAAACGAAGTGTTAACAGAGCAAGGATTCCTCTCGGCAACTTTCACCCGTCCTGAAGTCCTACTTAAAATTGTTACCGGGCTGCTTTCATGCAAAGTTTTTGGTTTAGTACAATATGTTTTTCTATTCGAAGACGACGTCCGATTCGAAAATGATTTCTTCAAAGTGGTTCCTTACGTCAAGAGGGATATGTAAAAAGCTGGCAACAAATCTCTGCTGGGAATCACACAAATAAAAAATTTAGATAAATTCTCTGAGAGAGTGGAGGTTGCGCGACGAAGTCCTTACGTTCCTTTTTTTTCCAGGTACAGAAAAATGAGGAACAGGAATTATTGTATTAAATTAGGAAATTTCGTTATTAATTCGAATAGAGGGTGACTTGAGTCATATATCAATAACTTAATTTTTAACAATAACTTAACTTTAGTTTAGTTAAAGTTAAGACTTTTTTCTGCTGTTGATTATATCCCGAATTGGCTCGTTACATTGCGTAGTAGTTCTAGGTATATATTGCTGGCAGTTTTCGTTTTCCAGCTATCTGCGCAAAACAGCAAATAGGTCGGTAATTTGTGGCTTTAGAGTTAGAAGCAGTTGAGGTCAACTTTATGCCTTGTTAAAATGCTAGCCATTGATCATCTAATTAATTTATTTTGAGAAAATCTCGAAAACTTACTAAAACAATTTAATTAAAATTTTTTAAATTTGAGGGTTCACTTTGCATCTGATTAATTCAATTCTAATCAAATCTATACATTTTCCTTCAAAATCTTCTCGACAATTTAGAAGCTCAAATAGAACTTTATATTTGGAATATGATTTGATAGGCATTGAAACCTACTTGTTATCCAAATCTTATCCAAATAATTTTCTCAAAGAAAACTATTTTAAGTCCCCAAAGCTCAGCGACAGCTTTAAATTAAAATTTAATTTAATTTATTTTGATATCCGTTTTTCATCGGAATAATTAAATTGTAATCTAATCTAAAATTTTCCTCCAAATGCTTTCCAAAAACATAAAAGCTCAAAGGATGCTTTAAATTACGAATATAAAATAATATTTCTGGACATTTTCCGGAAACCATAATCGATGAAATTTGACAAACGACAGACCAAAACATCATAAAATCCTGCACACCTCCTGGAAATATTGACTGCACGCCGCTGTCGCAATGGAATTGGGCAATTTTTCAAGATGATTCTGCTCCTTGCCACCGCGCAAAATTTTGTTTGTATAAAATTAAGTATAAAGTACCAAATAATAATAACTTAAACGTAAAAAACTAATTGTTTTCTTAGTAGGAAGTAGGAAGAGACATTTTTTAATTTGCCGAAAGTGACATACTGATGAATGATACCCCCTATTTTTACTGAATGCCCAAGTCATATATCAAAAACCTCATGAAATGATGGAAAATACATAAAACATTATAATGAAATTTTATTTTTATAAACGTAATTTATAAGTTTGAACAATATTAATGAAAATATGAAATTTTATAGGTGATGCGGTTTCTATGACCGCTAGTGTACAGAATCCAAACATAATTCGTCCGTTGATACATTCGAAAGTGAACCCAAACATTGACCATTCATTACTTTTAACAATGCTTGCATAATGCATTAATTTTATGACTAGAAAAAATTTTAATGTAAATATAAATTTAAACCGAATACGAAATTTAAGTCCCTCATATCCCCTTCTATGAACTGAAATAGAATCAACAACGACACAATTCAAATATAATTTACATTCGTATAAAGTGTCCAAATCCAAACTATATTTACATAAACGGTTTTTATTAAAATAATAAATTAAAAACAAGAGTAATAATCAGATTGAAGTATATGTATTTTGAAAATAAGAGTATAACTTGTAATAGCCAAATATAAAATTGTTTGTGGTCAAGGTCTGAGAATAATTGATAAAATTTCAGCAAGAAGCTGTGCGTGGCACAACAGTGATTTTATTAACTTAAATTTAAATAATGGCGATCAGTATTTGTCTGTCCCTCTTGCCAAATTAAATTTTCTTTATGAAATTTTAATGAAACTCAACAACAATTATATACAGAATAAATTCATAGTAGGTATACCTACTGTATAAATCAAAATTTAATTCAATTTATAATGACCAATGGAGGTCAATTTAAAGAGTATTTAAATTAACCAAAAAAAAAAGTAATAATATTTTAAATTTAAATCCTTAACCAACCATCTAAAATTGATTTATGGCATAATGTGTTGTTAAATGCCACATATACTCGTAGCTCCGATTTAATCGATATTCATGTAAAATTAAATCCTCATTGTTCGAGTTTGGAAACAAAATGAAATTTTTATTAAAACGATGTGGATTAAATCGGTTATAATTTATTATTAAAATTTTAAATCATAGTCAAATTTTGAGAGAAAATTCAACTCAAAATATATTAAAAGCAATCTTATAATAAATTTTCTTTAATAAGAAATTTTTTATTGCGAATCAGACTTTATGCGTATAAAAAACGGATGACATTTTCAAACAAACGACTGACAAGATTTTCTTACTGCTATCCTGCTATGCAGTAATACTGTTGATGACAAAGAAAACAAGAGGTTAGCTTTGATGCTCGATTGATGCCATGCCGATTTAAATTGAATATGGCCACGAAACACATGATTTTTTATAATTATATGTTAGATATATTTAACCCATCTTGTACCACAATATTTCAACGCTGTCCGATTTTGATAATTTTTCGAATTTGAAGTCTTTCTGGGACATTACTTTTAGGCCTGTTACCATTTGTATGAAGCAATGCAGCTTCCAGCCGTTAACAACTGTGGAAACTAATGCGCTGCAGAACAGTGCATTGCACCATTTTTTGCCAGGGATGCCGATTCTGTAGTTCCCCACAGTAATGTCGTGGAGATCAACACTGCCCATTGACTGATTATATTTGTAAATCTCATCGGTTTGTTAACGCTAGAGGAAAACTTTCTTTTGTCCCATCGATAGGCAGACACTATCCATAGGTTCTACCGTTTGATAGTTTGTTTCTAAAGTCACTTCTCTGTTGGCAAAACAACATGCCAGCGAACCAGAAAGATTATATTCGTTTTGTCGAATACGTATACCGTCTCCCCTTTCGGGAGAGCTGCTTTGCCCAGTTTTAAAACCGTCGCGGTTATTCGATCCTTCCGTATGGTTCCAGTGTCAAAGAAATTACGCTCAGATAGAAGAAACATGAGGACATATGACATAAAGAATTATCGTAATAACCGGTGTGACGCATAGGCTGCTTCATTTTGCTGAGCTGATCTAAAACCACGCTCGCGTCTAAGCCTATATATATCCTTGTCATACGGTGTTCGAGCACAACCGTACGACATGAATTAGTATAGGTACCTTTGTGATGATGTTAGACACCAATTTTGGAATCCCAAATGGACGGACTTTCCCCTGATATATATTTCACAGGAGTGACGTCCGAAATACGTTGTAATGCATTTACAATACAACATACCGGAGAATTTCATTCATGAAATACGTTGTTAAAGTTCAAAGAACCAAAATAACCTGAAATTTTTGTGATGCGATTTCTATGACCGCTAGTGTACATATAAATAATCTATAAACTTTTGAGGGGTGATCATAAAGTTTCATTCAAATTTATTTATTTAACTTATTCTTGATGAATATCGAGAAAATAGAAAATAAATTTGAAAAAACTAGAACTAAATTGTTTCGAGAGTTCCGGCGACACAAATTACGGACATAACGTTAATTCACGATCTATGAATTTAATTCTTATGTATAAACGTCACTTTCTCAACTGTATAGTATGATGTTTATTAGTATTATATGTTATCCCTAATGACTCTGACAGTGGCGTGTAGTCAAAAATGTGTAAGTCTGTATCATATGCGTTTGCTATATTCATGAGAATATTAGTCAGTTCTATTACTAGAAGATTTTCTTCGTCCAGAATAAATGTAAAAACGCACAAAGTTGTTTTGACAGTTAGGTAAAAATACAAAAATTAAATATTTCGAGAATGTTGAAATTTATGGATCAATGATTTATGGAAAAATCAAATGTTCGTAAAGACATAGCGACAATTTTGATCCGGATTTCCCGACTATTTTCTTCGGATCAAAGATCAATGATCCCGAGAGAAATTCATCTATTAACAGAATCTTTTTGGTTTTTTAATTTCGGATAACGCTGTGATGAGTCATCTTACGCACCGCAAAGTAACCTTTTTTTTAAACCTTCTCCGAAAAACTGCTGGCAACCAAATAATTCGTGATATA